>JASKMD010000006.1:13928764-13993336 GCA_030144725.1 Haematococcus lacustris
TCGACCAGACGGGCGCCAATCCCGCCGGCCCCCCATCCCATCACTAGTGCCACACACCCCCTCCCCCTCCCATCATTACAGCGCGCGAGGCGGCGATCCGCGCCGATTAGCACCCTTGACACGCACACGGATGTCGAGTTACAACGTCGGACGGGCGCCAATCCCCCCCCCCCCATCACTAGTGCCCCCCCCCCCCCCCCCCCTCCTCCATCATTACGGTGCGCGAGGCGGCGACCCGCGCCGATTAGCACCCTTGACACGCACACGGATGTCGAGTTACAACGTCGGACGGGTGCCAATCCCCCCCCCCCCCCTCATCACTAGTGCCACACACACACACACACCCCTCCCATCATTATAGCGCGCGAGGCGGCGACCCGCGCCGATTAAGATAGCACCCTTGACACGCACACGGATGTCGAGTTACAACGTCGGACGGGTGCCAATCCCCCCCCCCTCATCACTAGTGCCACCCCCCCCCTACTATCATTAGCGCGCGAGGCGACCCGGGCCGGCGCGCGATCGACGCCGCTGCGCCGCCCGTGGACGATCGCGGGTGGTCGACGGAGCTCTGGCGCCTGCCGTCCGCGACCGTCGCGCGGCGGATCGCCGACGACGCGCGCGACTCCGCGGCGTGCGGGACGGTGTCTTGATCCTGCGCGCGCATTTCGCAATGATCATCGCCGCGCATTCGCAGCATGCTGCGCGGGCCGCACCCACCGACGCCGCGGGCCTGACCCGCTTGGTGCCGAACGTCGTCGACGTGTCGCCGCTGCGCGCCGGGCAGGGGGGGTCCTCGGGCATCTGCGACCAACCACACGCCGCCCCAGGGTCAGACGCCGAGCGCACGCACACGCTTAGCGCACGTGCATGCGCGGACCCACCGTCGGGAGGCGGTGGCGGATGGACGGCACCAGCTCGCCGCGCGACGCGAGGGGGGCGCCGCAGGTTCGAGCGCTGCGCCATGACGCTGGGCGCGCCCGGCTGGGCGCTGCAGAACCGCGCCACCCAGGAGGGGAGGTCCTCACAATCCGAGGTCAGGAACTGGACCAGCAGCGGGTGCCCGGCGTGGCAGGGGTCGATGTTCCCCGTCGTGATGGCGGTCATGATGTAGCTCCGCAGCTCGTCCTCGGTGATGCTGGCCACCGTGATCAGGCGCTGCCCTACCCCCCCGTGGCCGCCGTACCCTTGCGGTGGAGGGGGGCGGGGGCTGCGCCAAGAGACGCTGCATGCCCGTGGGGAGGAGGAGGGGATCGGGGGCTGGGGCCGGGGACGGCGCCGGGGCCGGCGCGGGCCGATCGGGGCTGCCGCCCGCCGGAGGAGACGGCGCGGGGGCATGGACCGGGACCGGAGCCAGCGCGAGCCGATCGGGGCTGCCGCCCGCCGGGGGGGACGGCGCGGACGGCGCAGGGACCGGGGCCGGGGCCGGGGACGGCGCGGGCCGATTGGGGCTGCCGCCCGCCGGGGGGGGCGGCGCGGACGGCGCGGGGTCCGGGTCCGGGGAGGGTTGGGACGAACCGCTGTGTGTAACGGCGAGCCTCGAGCGACACCGTTCCCCTTTGCCCGCGACACCTGTGTACTGCCTATGGCGGGCGCAGGTGGGCGCATTACTTTTACCGAGTGAGTAGGGCAGGTTAAAGCCTAGCAGCGCAAGCTGTGAGGACAACTGGTTCGATTCCAGGGGGCCCCGTTCTAAGCCCTAGCCCTCTCACGAGGTTTTCCTGTAAACTTCTCCATGGCAGTTTTCCTCGCAACACGCAAGACGGTCTGCTCGGCTAACAACGTGCACTGCACGTTACAGAGTGGTTTCCGACCAGACTTGCGTTTGCGAGGGCATCATGCCTCCAGCCTCCGGCTGACTTCTGGCTTTCACGCTAGTGGAGCTTCGGCTTTGGAGAACGCTGACAGTGGAGGCGAACAGCCAACGCTGCCCACCATTATCGGGGCCAGGTGGTCGTTCCTGTTTCTGCCTGACAACCTGGTCGTGTCTGCTGCCCTTTACGGATTTGTCCGTAGTTGCCACAATTCGCCCTCCGACGATGGCTACTCCCAAAGGCTACTCTCGCGAAATGAGCGGCCGCAAGTTGCGTCTAAGCTTCTGGCTCAGACCGAACAAAGGACAACACGTCGTAAACGTGGATCCAAGCAGATGGACAAGATAGCTACCTTGGTGGTACGCTGCCAGCGTGCTATGCATGTTGTACACATCTGTGTTTGTTGTGCACAACTTCATTGTGCGTGCAACTAGTCCTTTGCCAGCCCTGAATGTATCAGGTTTGCATATGCTTGGCCATCGCTGCCAGCCATGCTACAGCCGTGCTATGCTTAGTACATGCTGCTGACAGCCTCAAGCCCTAAGGCTTGCTGATGACCTTGGTGATGGCTATGGTACATATATGACCTTTGCCTTCTACTCACCATGCTAATGTGGCTGCCCCAAGTACAGGTGTTCTTACAGGTCGTCTATGATCTCTATGAAACCTTTATGGCAGCCTATGGCAACGTCTATGGCAGTTCTATACATGGACAGCCCTGATCCTGGTGCGGCATGACACATAGTGTCATTTTCTGCCATAAGCATCTGCTTGCACCATGCATACTTGCTTATCTTGGCACTTACTCGACGTTGTCGTCTTGCTACTGTGGCACTCTGCTGGTCATAAAGCACAATTCAAGGGAACCCTATTGTGAGCCATTGTGCCACTAATGGGTTGCATGACAGCCTTGTAGGCTCAGGTCCATGCGATGGTGGCCATGCCCCACCCTACTGATCAGGATACTCATGGTCCTTGTCACCCTGAACCTAGTGTCACCTTCAACCATTTCATGTGACCCATGTGTTGCGCTTTGACGCACTCTTCGCATACAAGGATATCTTGTCATGCATGAACATGTTCTGATCATCAGGTCTACCATGCAAACATTTGTCATACTTTGCCATTCGCATTTAATGCGTATCTCAGCATTGTGTCACCATGACACTTTGATGTTGATCATGCACTCAGAGCTGCTCTGATGACCTCAGATGGAGCTCTTGTGCTGTAAACAAGCTTGTAGGCTACGTCCTAAATCCATTTCATGTATGGTCATGTGTCCAGCCCTTATGGGTAAGACATCCAAACACATGTACACGCATCACTTGATCATATGTATGTATTAGTGATCATGACATGCCTTCATGGTATGTGCATGCACATGGTGTCATGTCGTACACACTTGCTACTATGCTTGTGGTTGACAACGTAGTTGTGCACCGCTATGCCATTGAGCACGCGTGGTTTTTGCAGACAATATTATCTTGTCATGAACTTTGCTTTGGCCCAACACGCCAAGCATGTCACAGGAGCAACACCATGCAGCCGCCTTGATATACTGTACCAATGGCTACTGCCAAGGTAGCAGCAAGGTGGTTGAGAAAAGGCGGTCGTGCCGTTGTGGCTGTTAGCAGCCCTGATGGCTCTGCCATACCTCAACCTGAGGTAACCCCTCATGGTCTCCCTGATGCTATCAAAGCTCAGTTAGATTCTCTGCTGGCAGAATACAGTGATGTCTTCACACCTCTCACTGGCTTGCCACCAGACCGCCCAGTGGGTCATACTATACCCCTGGAGCCTGGTAACCGCCCTCCAGCCACTCCCATGTACAGGCTAAGCAAGTCTGAGCATGACGAGCTGAAGCAACAGATACATGACCTCTTGGCTAAAGGTATGATTGAGCCAAGCTCTTCTCCTTATGCAGCTCCTGTCCTGTTTGGTCAGAAGAAGTCAGGTGAACTGAGAATGTGTATAGACTATAGACAGCTCAACAAGATCACACTGCGTGACCAGTATCCACTGCATCGCATTGATGACTTGTTTGACAAGCTGTCTGGCTGCAAAGTCTTCTCTTCCCTAGACCTGCAGGCTGGTTACCACTAGATTTGGATCACTCCTGAGGATGTGCCCAAAACGGCCTTCCGCACACCTGAAGGTCACTTTCAGTTCAAGGTGTTGTGCTTTGGGCTGACCAACACTCCAGCTACATTTCAACGGGTCATGAATGACGCCTTTGCTACTGTGCTGGGTAAGTGTGCCTTGGTGTATCTGGATGACATCCTTGTCATGTCTAGGTCAGTTCAGGATCACCTGCTGCACCTCAAGCAAGTATTTGAACTGCTGCGTAAGAATAAGTTGTATGCTAAACTATCTAAATGTGAGTTTATGCGTTATACACTTAAATTCTTAGGCCATCTGGTCACTTTTGGAGGTATTGCTGTAGACTCTGATAAGGTCTCAACAATAGCTAATTGGCCTATTCCCCAGTCCCTCTAGGGATTACAGTCATTCCTTGGCGCTGCTAACTATGTGCGCAAGTTTGTCTGTAATTTCAGCAATATTGCTGCACCTCTCACAAATCTTTGTGGTAAAGGCGGTCAGTCATTTCCATGGCACGACTGGCCTGAGGTACCTTTGACAGCATTCAATGCTCTCAAAGCTGCCATCGCTGCAGTACCCATGCTGAGACTACCCGATCACACCAAACCGTTCCAGGTGTTGCGTTGGAATAGGTGCTCGCGAGATGTTAGTGTTGCACATCCGGTGCATTATATACCCACGTAACATTCCTCCCCGCCTATTGGGGTCCGTCCTCGGGCCCTTAGCTCTACAAGGCCTTGCCTTGGGCGTTTCGGGTGCACACGAGTGAGCGGAACCCCATCCAGGTAATCTTTCTACCGGATGTGGGAGAGACACCACGCAATCTCCAAGGATCGAACCCGTGTCCTCTCGACACATTGGGTATCGGTCGGAAACCAATGTTGCGTTGGAATAGGTGCTCGCGAGATGTTAGTGTTGCACATCCGGTGCATTATATACCCACGTAACACCAGGTTTACTGTGATGCGTCCCTTCAGGGACTGGGTGCAGTCCTCATGCAGGATGGCTATCCACTGGCTTATCTAAGCCGTAAGCTATCACCTGCTGAGATCAACTACACAACTGGTGAACAAGAGTTTCTCTCTTTAGTCACAGCATGCAAAGAATGGCGCTGCTATCTTGAAGCGTGCTATTCACTCTATTCACCGATCACCAGCCTTTGGTTGCCTTGCCTACCCAGACAGTGCTATATAGGCGCCAGGCCAGGTGGTAGAGTTTATGAGCAGGTTCTCATACAGTCTCGTGCATTTATGCTGGCACTGTGAACCCTGCAGACCCTTTGTCCCGGATTGTGCACGATTCTCCAGAAAGTGTCTCGGTGTGTGCTGTCACCACTAGGAGGCAGGCCAAGCTTTCTTTGGAGGGGGGGGGAGCTCGTGAGGCTGGCCTTCGTGCCGCTGCCCCGGCTGCCATCAGTGCGAAATCCCCCCTTGCTCTGTCACAATTTGAGAAAGATACCACGTGTGTTGAAGCCATGTTGGACCCGATAGGGTCTGAGACCCCTGTTACACAGACTGAGACAGCGCAGTATCCTGCGGCTCCCGCTGCTCCTATGGGACTTTCTGATCAACTGAACCTTGGATACCAGCAGGACCCTGCGTTTACTGCCAATGCTGATCATTCTGGAATGTACCAGGTCACCGACGGTCTCTGGCGGATCTCTGGTAAGGACTTAGTGGTGGTCCTCAATGTGCCTTAACTGCGTGAGCACATTCTGCACGAGATGCATGATGCTGCCTATGCTGGCCATGTGGGAATGACCAAAACCCTCGAGCGTGTCACACGTGTATTCTGGTGGAACACTGTGCGTGCTGATGTGAGGGACTATGTTGGGACATGTGATGCGTGTCAACGCGATAAGTCCTCCAATTCTAAGCCGGGTGGTCTGTTGAGACCCCTGACTGTCCCAGGGTATCGGTGGGAACATGTGTCTATGGACCTTGTAACCAAGCTGCCTGCTGGGACCCACGGTTATGATGCCATCTGTGTCATTGTTGACCGCCTGAGCAAAATGGTGCATTTTGTGCCATGCAAGGAGTCCATGAATGCCATGACCTTTGCCCGGCTGTTCGTCAACAATGTATTCAAGTTACACGGCCTTCCGGCTGAAGTACTCACCGATCGTGGTGCACACTTTAATAATAAGTTCTGGCATGCTGTTAAAAAGTAGCTGGGTATGAAGACTAATATGTCTACTGCCTACAGGCCACAGAGTGATGGCCAGACTGAGAGGTACAATCGTGTACTTGAGGAAATGCTTCGGCATTACATCTCTCCCACTCAGGCTGACTGGCCTGATCACCTTGCCTTGGCTGAGTTTGCTGTCAACAACTCATGGCAGGAGTCTATACACTCCACGCCCTTCTTCCTCAACACAGGCCAGAGCCCTGTCACTCCTGGGCTGCGTGACCTGCCTGATGGCGGCCGCTGTCCCTCTGCCCATGCCTTTGCCACGTGGTGGAAAGAAGGTGTTGCCCATGCAAGGCGGCACATGGCTGATGCGCAGGCCAGGTACAAGCGTCATGCTGACACTGGTCTGAAAGACGTGGAGTTTGAGGTGGGTGCACAGGTCTTGCTGAGCACCAGGAACATGCGCATTAAGATAGGCAAGGTCCGCAAGTTTGTGCCACGTTATGTGGGACCCTTCGTGGTTGAGGCTAAGATCAATGCCAATGCCTACAGACTCACTCTGCCTGCCAACATGAGCAGGCTGCACCCTGTCTTCCATGTGTCACTGCTCAAGAAGTACTCTGGCAGTGACGTGGGCATCATGCCTCCTCCTGTGGAATGGATGGATGAGACTCCTGTGTACTATGTTGAGCGTCTGCTTGACCACAGATACGTCCGTGCAGGAAAGGCTGGGGAGTTCCTGGTCCAGTGGGAAGGCTATGACGCCTCCTTCAATACCCGGGAACCACGAGCCAACCTGACTGGCTGTGACAAGCTTCTGGCTGAGTACAATGCCATCCACTGTCTCAAGTGAAGACCCAGCCTGATTAGTGTTCCTGCTACGATGCTGTGGTGTGCTATGGGTTGTGCTGTGTGTGAGCAGCCTTATGGCTGATGGTTGCATTCTTGCACCTGAGCTATCATGCTCCTGGCTATCATGTGTGTTAACCAATCATGGTTCACACTAGCCCAAACAAGCAGTATTGGCTGCGAGTCCTTGGATCTCCTTGGGCGGAACGGACCTCTTCTGGGGGGGTTGAATGTAACGGCGAGCCTCGAGCGACACCGTTCCCCTTTGCCCGCGACACCTGTGTACTGCCTATGGCGGGCGCAGGTGGGCGCATTACTTTTACCGAGTGAGTAGGGCAGGTTAAAGCCTAGCAGCGCAAGCTGTGAGGACAACTGGTTCGATTCCAGGGGGCCCCGTTCTAAGCCCTAGCCCTCTCACGAGGTTTTCCTGTAAACTTCTCCATGGCAGTTTTCCTCGCAACACGCAAGACGGTCTGTCGGCTAACAACGTGCACTGCACGTTACACTGTGCGGGGTGCGGGCGGGGCAAGTGGTCCGGGAGGCCGGCCGCGCGCTGCGCTGAGGTTGGAGCGCCGAGGTTGGAGCGACGGCGGTCGGGACAGGGGTCGGGGCGGCCCAGGACAGGGGTCGGGGCGTCGTCCTGGGCCGCCTGGAGCGAGCCGCTGGGCGGCGCGGGCTGGGACGCTGACCAGGTGGCCGACCGCGCGCCGCGATGGGGCAGGGGCTGGGGCTGGGACCTGGACCGGGGCTGGGGCTGGGGCGCGGGCTGGGGCGGGTCGCCGCGCCCGGTCGGGTGGCGGCCGCTGTGCGCGGCGGGATGGGATGCCGGCCGCTCGCTGCGCTGGGGCTGGGGCTGGAGCGACGACGGCGGGTTGACGGTGCGACCCCAGGTCACCACGGGCTGCGTGCGCAGGGACGAGCACACAGCCGCGCGCTCTACATGCGGTATCTCTCTCCCAAGACACTGTTTGACACACACACACTCACACCCACCTTGTCAACGGTGTCGATGAGCACAAACCCTTTGCAGGCTGCCTTCTTCTGCGGCGAAGGAGGAGGAGGAGGAGGAGGATGAGAAAAAAAAGGACATAGGAAAGGGGGGGGGGGGGGGGGGGGGGGTAGAGAGACATCATCCCACCTTGCCGCAGAGGTAGACGTGGCACTTGTTGCACAGCCACGTATGCTCTTTGAGGATGTCCGCATTCGTCGCGAGACCCACATCTGCGACCCCATTCCGAAGAGCCTGGTTCAAGCGTCCCTGATCGAAGCACGCCATGTGCCTGGGCTCCGCGCAGTTGTAACAGTCCAGCGCGTCATTTGAGCCGACGGGTATAGGCCTGGGAGCGGTCAAGGGAGGTCAACGGAGGTCAACGGAGGTTATTGTCGCTGCACCAACACCACTTACTCGCGGCACTCCTGACACGGCAGTTGGACGCTCCGGAGCGCGCCATCCATCAACTTCCGTTTGCCTTTCATATCATGTCCTTTCAATCATGTCCTGCGGACGACCACCTCTGTACTAATGTAGTATAGGAGTGCGATATATGCGGTGTTCACTAGCGCGCGGAATGGCATGCGAGAAAAAAGGAAGGGTTCAAATGTGATCAAATTCGAAAACGGAGAAGAAAAGAGAAG
Source organism: Haematococcus lacustris (assembly GCA_030144725.1). Lineage (NCBI taxonomy): Eukaryota > Viridiplantae > Chlorophyta > Chlorophyceae > Chlamydomonadales > Haematococcaceae > Haematococcus > Haematococcus lacustris. The sequence goes on from JASKMD010000006.1 coordinate 13,937,293, forward strand.
GGCCTGGGGTTGGATCGCATGCCGTCCCACGAAGAAAAGACGCGCATGACTCCTTTTAGGGAGGGGGTTGTGTGTGCGTGGGGTGGTTCCCCCCCCCATATCTGGGTCGTAGTAGCTCATATCAGGTCCCGTTTGGCTCTCTGAACCTCCTCAACGAGCGCTCATATGAGCTAACAAACACGTCATCCTTCTTCCAAATCATGTAAAATCAGATGACTCTCCATGAGATGCGCAAAACATGGCTCGAACGTCAACCGGCACAGCGCCCGATGCTCTCAGGCCGATGACGGCGGGGGTTACTCCACGCCGCCCCTGTCTCCACGACGCGCGTCAGGGCGGCGCGCTCCGCCGCCTCGTAGCGGGCGCGCAGGGTCGCCGCGTCCCGATCGATCGACGGCAGGAGCTCGACGCGCAGCATGCTGGCGACGCACGCCATCGAGCGCCGGATCTGGGTTTGCGCGCACGCAGGCGACCGGCCATCACACATATTATTCACGCACACATGCTGGCACGCCTTCCATTGGCTCACCCGGATGAAGGCGTCCGCTTAGAGCGTGTCCGTCGGGCTGGCCTGCCCCCCCGGCCCCAGGCACGCCGCCTGCCTCACGCTCGTCACGAAGTCGCGCATGCCCCCCAGCAGATCCGGCGCGTGCTGGACCACGCCGCTCGCCTGCGGACATGATCGGGGACCGGGGCGGGAGGTGGGACCACAGGGGAATGAACATGACGCCGGGCTGGACGATCCCGCCCGCACCTCGATCGCCCACACGCGCTCGTCCACGCTCAGCTCGAGGCTGCGCATCTCCTTCAGGAGGCGATTGAACGCCTGGGCGACGACCTTCGCCTGGACCAGCTTCTCGTGCAGCTGCGGCCACGCCGGGTAAAAGGGAGGAGGAGGAGGATGATGGAGGCATGCATGCACGCGCGCGCTCACACACGAGCACGCACGCCACACACCGCGACCCACCTCCAGGGAGACTCGCTCGTCTTCGAGCCAATCCGCCGCCGAGCCCAAGCCGCCCTCCTCGACCTGCGACGACGACCCGTCGGGTGGTGCGCCTGGTCGGCGTGGGGCACGATGAGATCCCGCCCAAGTATCCCCCTCCGCGCGCGCACGCGGCTCCTCCTCGGGGCCGAAGGCGGGCGGAGGAGGAGGCGACGGGGGCGCGCCGGTCCGCGCGGGTCCGTCGCCGACGCTGTTCGACGCGCCGACCCGGCGACCGACGTCGGCGCCCGATGAACGAGACACGTCCTCCTCCCCCCCTTCTTCATCACCACCCTCCTCCTCCTCGCTCTCGGACCCGCGTCGCTCCCGACCCGCCGGGCACGACGCGGGTCCGCCGTCCGACGCCCGGGCCCGCTTCCCGTGGCTTCGACGCAGCCCCCGCGACGGCGTGCTGGGGCGGGGGCGCACAGGTTCGCTCGAAGACCGGTGCGACTGGCTCAAGCTGGTCGACCGCTGGTGCGCGCACGGCGTGTGCGGACTGGAAAGGGTGTAGCTCGCTGCGCGCAGACACGCGCGCACACCCGGCTCCTCTCTATTGATTCAAGCTCCCCATCCCTGTGCCACATCGCACCTTGCATCGCGTCCTGCCACACGCTGCCCAGCTTGCTATCGTAGTATTTGTAGAAGGCGACCGAGTCCGATGCCACGGACCACTTGTAGCCCGACTTGAAATTTTCGGGTCTCCAGACCATGAGGTGAAACCCGTGAGACTCGAGTTTCTACGGTGGGATCGTGATGCGTGTATGATGGGGGTCGTGTAGAAACTCGAGTCTCACGGGTTTCACCTCATGGTCCGGAGACCCAAAAATTTCAAGTCGGGCTACAAGTGGTCCGTGGCATCGGACTCGGTCGCCTTCTACAAATACTACGACAGCAAGCTGGGCAGCGTGTGGCAGGACGCGATGCAAGGTGCGATGTGGCACAGGGATGGGGAGCTTGAATCAATAGAGAGGAGCCGGGTGTGCTCGGCGGCGGATTGGCTCGAAGACGAGCGAGTCTCCCTGGAGGTGGGTCGCGGTGTGTGGCGTGCGTGCTCGTGTGTGAGCGCGCGCGTGCATGCATGCCTCCATCATCCTCCTCCTCCTCCCTTTTACCCGGCGTGGCCGCAGCTGCACAAGAAGCTGGTCCAGGCGAAGGTCGTCGCCCAGGCGTTCAATCGCCTCCTGAAGGAGATGCGCAGCCCCGAGCTGAGCGTGGACGAGCGCGTGCGGGCGATCGAGGTGCGGGCGGGATCGTCCAGCCCGGCGTCATGTTCATTCCCCTGTGGTCCCACCGCCCGCCCCGGTCCCCGGTCATGTCCGCAGGCGAGCGGCGTGGTCCAGCACGCGCCGGATCTGCTGGGGGGCATGCGCGACTTCGTGACGAGCGTGAGGCAGGCGGCGTGCCTGGGGCCGGGGGGGCAGCCCAGCCCGACGGACACGCTCTAAGCGACGCCTTCATCCGGGTGAGCCAATGGAAGGCGTGCCAGCATGTGTGCGTGAATAATATGTGTGATGGCCGGTCGCCTGCGTGCGCGCAAACCCAGATCCGGCGCTCGATGGCGTGCGTCGCCAGTATGCTGCGCGTCGAGCTCCTGCCGTCGATCGATCGGGACGCGGCGACCCTGCGCGCCCGCTACGAGGCGGCGGAGCGCGCCGCCCTGACGCGCGTCGTGGAGACAGGGGCGGCGTGGCGTACCCCCCGTCGTCATCGGCCTGAGAGCATCGGGCGCTGTGCCGGTTGACGTTCGAGCCATGTTTTGCGCATCTCATGGAGAGTCATCTGATTTTACATGACTTGGAAGAAGGATGGCGTGTTTGTTAGCTCATATGAGCGCTCGTTGAGGAGGTTCAGAGAGCCAAACGGGACCTGATATGAGCTACTACGAAAAGTTATCCGCGGTATACCTCAGCGGAAACTGTCGTCTTGGCCTTGATTTCCCGGAGTGTATGATTATATCTGTGTGGTAATGGATCGTCTGTCAAAAATGGTTCACCTAATCCCATGCATTGAAGCCATGGATGCTCAAGAATTTGCTGTATTACACATTGACCATGTATTTGGATACCATGGCCTTTCTAAAGTGACCATCTCTGATCGCGGTGCTACCTTTAACGACCAGTTTTGGAATGAGGTCAAGAAGCTTGTGGGTGTAGACCCCGCTTTTAGCACAGCGTATCATCTTGAGTCAAATGGTCAGACTGGACGTACCAACCAAACTGTGGAAGAAATGCTTAGACATTACATCCTACCTAATCAAGTAGTCAGGCCTAGGCCTTTAGCCTTTGCCGAGGTTGCTATCAATAATTCATGGCAAGAGTCCATTCCGTCCACACCATTGCTGGTGAACTATGGACAGTCTCCCATTACACTTGTGTTGCATAAGTTGCCCAGGCCCTCTGATCCGAAGTTAGCGTGAGCAGCGGTGCGGCATGACGTGCTACTCTTACATCGTGATGCGGTGTATTGAGGCAGTTAGGTCCGTCCGTAAAAAGGACATTTTTCACCTTGCTTGTCTACCGTACTATTTCTTTCAATTCGCGAGGCCCCGAAAAATAAAACTAAATACTCTTTCCTAACCCTTAAAAAACATTGTTTACTTTTCCCCGATGCAAAAAATTGCAGCAAGGCACAGTTTTGAGGATGTGGGTGTGCTTGTAAATATTCTGCATAGCCATCCCTTGCATACCATGTCAATTCTCCGTGATTCACACACTTCTTGCTCAGGTTATCAAGTCAAACCACCCGGTCACCAAGTCAAAGCCACTGTGCATGGGCACTGTCACGATGCAACAAGTCACCATCTGGACTCTGCACTAGATAGGGCGCTGAATCTCCCCCATGAAGTCAGTTGCTCTTATGGCTGCTCGCAATGCTGAAATAACTCTTCATCTTAGGATGTCCCAACATGGGGTTTGTAATCTTCATGCAAGTACTCTCTACTAAGGGCGCGTTTCCAATGCACGGAGAGAAAGAGAAAAGAGATCGGAGAGAGAAAGAGAAAAAGAGAGAAAGAGAAAGAGAAAAAGAGATCGCCGCCAGCCCATGTCCCTCTAACTGCCGCCAACGGTCCGGATCTCTTTTCTCCCGTTTCCAATGCGCGGAGATAGAGACGAATAACTCTCCTAGAGTGAGCTCCATTTCATCTCTTTTTCTCCGCTAGGGTCCTCCAGGCCGACCCCCCCAGGAGAAAAAGAGATGTGACCGAGAGATGTGACCTTTTGCACCGGAGCCGCAGCGAGAGCTGGGTTAGGCTGGGCTGTTTCTCCAGGGCATCGCTGTTTGACGTCCCGTTGCCAATGTCCCGTTGCCGCTTCTGCGTCGCCACCTAAGCCGCAGGAGCTGATGTAGAGGACAAATGCCCAGGAGATGGTCCTCGTCCGTATTGTTGCTAAGGGCGCATCAGCTGAGGGCGCATCAGCTGTTTGACGAGCACCGCAATTACATCGCGGAGCAGTGCCATAGAGAGTTGTAGCCCCCCGGAGCATACTTAGCTAGTCCCGCTAGTGCGGAGAGTGCTTGACTAGTTAGCCTGATAAGCCCCGCAGCCTGACTTGCACAACTGCACTGACTTGCACGACTGACTTGCACGGCGCACTTTGTGCACTTGCGCCTGCGATGCTTGACCCCATCATACCTGCCACCATCCCAGCTAACGGGACAATTGCGTCCTTGTTCCCATACCATATGAAAAGATCGCCCCCAGAGCTACAGCCAACCCCCAAAGCTACAGCCGACCAGCCATGGCATGCTCCAAGCACATTTACATCATAGTGAAACACCAGCCGAGCACTGTAGCTCGTGTGTAGATCAATGAAGCACTGTAGCTCGTGTGTAGATCAATGAAGGCGTAGGCGGCGGCTGGAAAGTGGCCTCCATGCATCTCTTCTCTCTTTTCTTCGTCCATTGGAAACGCGTTTGAATTCATGCACATGGGCGATCTCTTTTCTCTTTTCTCCGTCCATTGGAAACGCGCCCTAAGTGCACCGTTTTCGGTAGCTTCTATCGCAATGGCAGCTGCGCAATATTCTGGTCGTATCCTGGCAAGCGGCGCATTAATCGTTGCATCAGAGTCCATGCCGGTGCAAGCGATCGCGCACACACCTCAGCTGCTTATCACCGATTGATTAGTGGTCAGTAGTGGCACCAATGAGGGAACTCCGCCTGGCATCCAGTCGGAAGTACAATCACATTACAGCCCGCCAAGCTCGCTCCGCGAGCCTTTTGTTGGTGCAGGCGGTGTTGGAGGGCCATCGCTGGGCATGTTATGTGTCAACATTGCTGCAAACGCGGGAAATGTGCGTCTCTCTCTCGCTGGTCACACAGAAAAAGGGACCCTAATCCACAAAATGGCATGTTGTGAGCTAACCACTGTGACTTTCCAGGCTTTCGATACATAATTCTGTTCCTTACTCAACGTCACAACTGCTGGAGAAGAAAGCATGGCCATTAGTTGATCAGGCCTGCTCGAAATGACATTGGCGTGACCCGACTTTGCCTTGCAGGAATGATTAGCCCATCCGTTTGGCGTGCCCCCTACTACACCCTTACTACACCCCCTACTACACCCCCTTCTACACCCCTACTACACCCCTACAACACCCCTACTACCCCCTACTACCCCCTACTACCCCCTGCTACACCCCTACTACCCGCCCTGCTACACCCCCCTACTACACCGCTACTACCCGCTTCTACACCGCTACTACCCGCTACCACTACACCCCCTACTAACCCCCCTGCTACACCCCTGCTACCCCCCTGCTAACCCCCCCTGCTACACCCCCCATGCTACCCTCCTGCTACCCTCCTAGTGCTGGTGCTGCCCATGGGCTGCCCACCCCTCCTGCTGCCCCCCCGTGGCAGGAGCTAGCAGCTGGTGCTGGTGCTGCCCCTGACCTGCTCACCCCTCCAGCTGCGCAGCAGGGGGTCAAGGCGGAATTGGACACAAGCTCGACACGCAAGCGGAGGGGTCAAGCAATGCAACAGCCTTGTATAATTCCGAGCATGGGTGGAGGGGCGTCGTTACATCGGTTTGGCGTGCCATGTGAATCGTTTTGACTGCGGCGACTGTTCCTCACTGTGTGCAGGTGCTCCTGGGCCGCGTCGGTCGCGGCGGTCTCTCGCGACGAGGCCCGCATAAGCAAATAATGCATGGATTTGAATGTGGGGGTTTGAGCCGCAATAGCACTTAGCACAGTGCACAGTATTTAATGATACAAGTTGCACCGCATAGCTGACGGAGTCATCTATCCAGTGATGTGCAATGCATAAAGAGATACCACGCGGCTGAGACGCGAGGTCGTTTTGATCACCAGGGGTCGGTTTCCTATCATTTCCTGTCATTTTCTGTTAGTTGGGGTCGCCTGACTTCATCCTCCTCTGAATACTCAAACTTGCCCTTGCAGTCACCTCATGTCGCAGCCTTGGCCAAGGGAAGCATACCAGTAGCTGACTTGGTGCGGTTAGCCTCCCGAGCTGCTGCCCGAGCTTAGCCAGCCACCCCGGCCGCTGCCCTAGCCTGACCAACAACCCCAAAAGAATGACTTTGTGCAACCAGCCACCCCGGCTGAAAACTTGTCAACAACCCACCCCTTATTGCTGGCACTGCTATCGTCACTGTTGGGGTCATGGCAGGTCATTGCTCACTGCTTGTGTCATTGCTTGGTCATAGCGACTCGCTGGTAGCTGTCATCAAAAGCACACTGAGTGCTTGCATTCTTGCAGCCGCCAAGGACGAGGTCACTCATGCCGTTGATGTGTTGGTGGGTTGCAACACCCCATACCAGGCTGATAGGATTTAGACATTTGCCGCTGATCAAGAGCCCTCTGATAGTGCATTTCATGGTGTTGGTCGGCGTGGCGTAGCAGATTTTCAGCTGCATCGTCAACACCGATGCCACGGATCACAAAGCGGTCCATCGCAGCACCATTTACGCAGTTCCAATAATTGTTTGACCGCTTCGCGATTGAAAAAAAACACATTGTTTACTCGTTCGCGACTTCGCGAGGCCAATAAAACAATTCGCGGACGGCTACTCCAAACCACCTGCCCTGTTTCTACTTGCTAATCCTAACCACCGCTCGTGATTGTTGCAACTTTCAACTTGCTAGCACTGATGTGCACCTACGGCGCACATCGGGGAGGCACGGGAGTCAAAAATGGGTGTTGTTGCTGGTGGTGACGGTGGGGTAATGCTTGCAAACATGAAGGTGTGGCATCAGTGGCCTTAGCTAATGCTACTGCTATGTTAGGTACATGAAGCATGTGTTGGTGCTGCCCCCCCGACTGCGAACACTTTCCCTGGCCATTGCCCGCACCTGGCTGCTGCCACCCCATAGCCCTTGCTAACCTGTTGCTGCTGTTGCCAACCAGCTGCCAATTCTAAGGTGTTGCAGGGTTTTGTGTGTTGTCCCATGCAACTGGCTGCTGTAACAGTTGTACGGCGCATGCAAGTGTGATGCTGGCCATAAGGTACTCTGAACCCTGTAAAGGGAACAGTGGGTTCACAGCCCAACGAGCTACCCCGCTCTAAGCTCGTGTACATGGCATTTAGGCTAGGTCATCCTGTGGGGTGCGTGGTTGACAACTCCCGCACGTTACATTGGTTTCTCGACCGATGTTTCGCCAAGTGCTTCGGCTTGTATTAGCGGATAGCGGATGACATCGTATGGTATGTGCGATGCAAGCCGCTTTCGGCAGCCGCCGCCGCCGGATGCGATTTCGGCGCCAGCCCGTCAAAATGTGTTCGTCCATAGTGTGCACGTTCACAAGGCTGCGGGACGTAGCTAATGTTTGGCCGCAGGTCGATTTGTGTTTAGCGCACTTCACTCGGTCAGGTCGCATCGTGACGTTACGCGCGTGATGTGGCGCCATGATGTGGCGCCTTGACGTTGTGCATTCCCGAGGCTCTAGCCTCAGCCTGTTGGCAGCAGCCTACATGCCTGAATGTCGTGATGCTAGCCTAGCTGTAAGGTTGGCAGTGAGGGATGTTGACAAGGCACACGACTCATGGCCCTTGGTAGTCATGGCCTAGGCTGCTTGGTGATGCTCATGTCGTAGCCGCAGCTGCAGGTCACCCTGGCTTGGTGTGGCTAAGTGGCCAGGTGCAGCCAGGTGCAGCCAGGTGCAGCCGGGTGATAGCCATGGCTTAAGCTCATGGACAGAGCTCATGACATAGACATGGCTTGTCATGGCTGCCATGTAGGTGATGGGAAGTCGGCGGCTAATCCGATATGCCGCCAACATCGTGTGCAAGGAAGTGTTGGCTGCAGGTATCCCGTCATCCTCATGAAGTTGTCCTCATGATGTTGGCCAAGACCAAGGGACAAGGTCTAATGCTTGTTATGGCTGGAGTGGGCTGGCATGGCCGGCATGGCTGGCATGGCTGGCATGACTGGCACAGCCGGCATGGATGGCATGGCTGGCATGACTGGCATGACTGGCATGGCTGGCGTGGCTGGCATGGCTGGCATGGCTGGCATGGCTGGCATGGCTGGCATGGCTGGCATGACTGGCACAGCCGGCATGGCTGGCATGGCTGGCATGACTGGCATGGTCGGCAAGGCTGGCGTGGCTGGCATGGCTGGCGTGGCTGGCATGGCTGGCATGGTCGGCATGGCTGGCAAGGCTGGCGTGGCTGGCATGGCTGTCATGGCTGGCGTGGCTGTCATGCCAGCCATGCCAGCCATGGCTGGCATGACTGGCACAGCCGGCATGGCTGGCGTGGCTGGCATGGCTGGCATGGCTGGCATGGCTGACATGGCCGGCATGGCTGGCACGGCAGGAATGGCCGGCATGGCTGGTATGGCTGGCATGGCTGGCAAGGCTGGCATGGCTGGCAAGGCTGGCATGGCTGGCAAGGCTGGCATGGCTGGCAAGGCTGGCAAGGCTGGCATGGCTGGCATGGCTGGCATGGCCGGCATGGCTGGCATGGCTGGCATGGCTGGCATGGCTGGCATGGCTGGCATGGCTGGCACAGCTGGCACAGCTGGCATGGCTGGCATGGCCGGCATGGCTGGCATGGCTGGCATGACTGGCACAGCCGGCATGGCTGGTGTGGCTGGCATGGCTGGCGTGGCTGGCATGGCTGGCATGGCTGGCATGGCTGGCATGACTGGCACAGCCGGCATGGCTGGCGTGGCTGGCATGGCTGGCATGGCTGGCATGGCTGACATGGCCGGCATGGCTGGCACGGCAGGAATGGCCGGCATGGCTGGTATGGCTGGCATGGCTGGCAAGGCTGGCATGGCTGGCAAGGCTAGCATGGCTGGCATGGCTGGCATGGCTGGCTATGGCTCTTCATTGCCTGGTCATGGCTGTTCATGGTATCATGCTAGGCATCGCTTTGCGCAGCACGTGACATGTTGTGGGTGGTGGACACCGTTGGCTGCTGGTGCACATGCATGCATGATGCATGTGTCTGATGCATGCATGTCGTGCTGCGGATCACTAACGCAGTTGCATGGTTGTGCCATGCTCAGTCAATGAGCTGTTGACACGCATGGTTGCGTGCTGTTGCGGCACATGCTGCATGCAAGCTTGCCACACATGGTGCATGCAAGCATGCCACACATGGTGCATGCAAGCATGCCACACATGGTGCATGCATGAAGTTACATGCACATGAAGCACACATGGGTGTGTGGGTGCTAGGCTTGTGCAAGGCCACGGTGTATTCCGTCGGCTGTGTTCAGCGGCTGACATGATGTCAGACCGCGAGTCGCCAAGGGTGCGGCGGAGAGGGGAAGCTGCCTTGTAGGAGGGGAGGAATGTAACAGTTGTACGGCGCATGCAAGTGTGATGCTGGCCATAAGGTACTCTGAACCCTGTAAAGGGAACAGTGGGTTCACAGCCCAACGAGCTACCCCGCTCTAAGCTCGTGTACATGGCATTTAGGCTAGGTCATCCTGTGGGGTGCGTGGTTGACAACTCCCGCACGTTACAGCTGCCACTTGTCGCACCAAGTTGGCTGCTCCCCATTGGCTGCTGCCTCCTTGCAGCTACTTGATGCTGCGTGCTGTCCCATGCAACTAGCTGTCGTTTGTCGCACCCATTCGGTTGCTCCCCATTGGCTGTTGCCTCCTTGCAGCTGCCAGATGCTACTGTTGCTGACCTCAACTGGTGTGTATGCCCTGCTATTGCTGGCTTGCTGCTGCCACAAAGCTTTTTAATGACTTGCTACCGCCGTCCCGCTGCTACTATTGACCTACTTCTGCTTACCTGCTGCTGCTACTGACATGCCACTGCTGCAGCTGCAGCTGCTCTTGCAGAACTCGCCTTGCAGAACTCGCTGAGCTGTGAGGCCATGCTGGCATGCAGCTTCTTCCAAAACTCTGAGAGAAGTGGGGTGCGCTGCTCCTAGACATCATAGCCTCCGTCGCTGTCTGACGGCTCCTGCCTTGTGCCTGGCTTGCGCTTGGCGGCTCTGCGGCGCATGTCCTCCAGTTGCGCTTTCATGGCACGAGCCACACCCCGTGCTGCTACTTGCCATCAGTCCCAAGGAGGTTGCGGGAGATGGCCCGCAGTTCACCCTGGCGCTTGGGGCTGCGGCAGACATAGTGGGCTAAGGTGGAGGAAAGGTTGTTGAGCTTGCTAATGACAGGGGTGTCTTCAATTGCCTTGCCAGCCAGCTGCGGCGGTGCGCATGGCACCACACCCCTTGAACAAATGGGGCCACCTTGGTGCGCAGTTGCACCACCACGCCTGTGTGGGCGCCGTGCAGCACAGATGCCCCATCGCTTGCTACGCTCTGCACCCAAATGTACCCATCGCATCGAGTTGTTGACATGCGGCGTTGACGGACATGCTGCGGTTACTGACCTCAACGCCTTCGGCATCGGCACTTGTTGTTACAGAGCATTGGGACGCTATGTGGTTGTTCGGCTGTGGTGGGCAGCCGCCCGCTTTGGGGTTTGCAGAAGATGGGATACATTGTTAAGGGATAAGTAATATGTGGAGTACGAGACAGGCGGTGGAACTATTATCAATGTGAGAACTCTCGACTTTACCGCAACTCTCAACCCAGCATCGACCGTTTTTTTCATGTAACAACTCGGCCTCTGACATTATACTATACGTAATGCTTGCAAACATGAAGGTGTGCCATCAGTGGCCTTAGCTAATGCTACTGCTATGTTAGGTACATGATGCATGTGCTGGTGCTGCCCCTTGATTGCAAACACTTTCCCTAGCCATTGCCCGCAACTGGCTGCTGCCACCCCCTAGCCCCTGCTGACCTGCTGCTGCTGCCAACCAGCTGCCAAGAACGTGCTGCAAACTGTCATATTGTGTGCTGCCCCATGCAGCTGGCTGCCATGCAGCTGGCTGCCTCCTTACAGCAGCCTGATACTATTGCTGCTGGCCTGCAACTGGTGCGTCTGCCCTGTTGCTGTTGGTTTGCTGCTGCCGCGAAGCTGCTACTTACTTGCTAATGCCGTCCCACTGCTACTAGTGACCTGCTTTTGCTGACATGCTGTTGCTGCTGTTTCTGACATGCTACCTACCCATGCTGACTTGCTGCAGCTGCTCTTGACCTGCTGTTACTGCTACTGTCTTGTTGATGCCCTTTTGCTTCTGGTGACATGTTGCTGCCCTTCTGCTTCTGTTGACCTACTGATGCCCTTCTTCTTCTACTGACCTGCTACATGCTGCTGGCAATGCTGACCTGCTACTCCTGCTGCTGTTGCCTGCCACCTGCCTTACCTGTCTGCCTGCTCCTCCATGCTGCATTCCGCTTGTTGCCACCCTCCAGTAGTGCTGTTGCCGTTTTACCACGCTACCCCTCTTACTTGCCGCTAATGGCTGTGTCTGCAGATGCGGCGCAAACACATACAAGAGTGCCTAAACGCATACATCAGGTGATAATAGCCACTAAGCAAGGCGAGGCAACATAATCGTAATCACAGAAATGCATGAGCGAGCAGGGCGAGGCGACTGCACCTGGCACCGGTTGAAACAATTGGCGTCGTTGCGTTATGCAAGCGCTGAGTAGGGCCAGTCGCCGCGGCACAGCCTGCATGGGGCGCATTTATATGGGGTGCGCCTAGCACTGCTTGGCCTACCGGCGTCGTTGCGTTGGCAAGGGGCTGAATCATTTGGAATAAGATGTGGACGGGGACATGCGATAAGTTGTAGCTTTGATGCACCTATCCAGCTGTGTAAGTACCGCTTACCGAGCAGGTGGCGCCGGGCAGCAGGCTTTGATGTGAGTAATATGCTCGTGTGGACTACACATTCTTTTGAATCAGTGTACAAGCATATAAGCAACGTTCTTCAGGTCTTCTTTTGGCCCTTTTGAACCTTTTTCTGTTGTTGCAGGGTCTTTCTCTTGGCTTAAAGGGGCAGATAGCGGAAAAATAAGATGGAAACGGAAATGCCGCATGGGTACAAAGCATCCGAGGAATCCTGGGCCTCAAACACCACAAGCCCATCTTGTTAAGCAGGATTTAAGGAAGGTGCTCTCCGCAAAAACCCCGCCGAAGCTGCGAATTGCGTGGAGGGTTTTGCTTGTCAACAGGCTGCTACTGTCTTGAATCGTGCGCATCTACCTCCATCCCCGCGAGTTCCACATCGGCCTCAGGAAGGAATTGGTGGCTGTCGCAATTTGACGCCCCGCCTCATGCAGCAGGCACAGCGCTGTGCAACGCTCGGTATGCCATCTCCGGTGGCGATGCTCGGGAGCTCGGGAGGCGCCAGGTGTGAAGAGTCGCCTGCCAGAGACTCCTTCGCCGATGGCCAGATGCGTACTGCTATCAATTACGCGTGCAGGCGCATTCCTGGGCATAACTGGCACCAGGAGCGCATACGGTTGACTGGGCGGGGTACGCCCCGTGTGCACGCCAGCGCAGCCACCCCCACCCCACCTCCACGAGGCTCGGGCAGCTTAAGCAACCCTATCACAAAACAATCGAGCGAGCAGTGTGCTCCTCCGGCTGCCGCCACTGGTAGCCGGCAAGCCGCTCACTTGGATGAGACCAGTGAAGTGGTCCTGCCTGCCTGGTCCTCACCTTCCGCTGCCGCCGTGATGGAAGCAGCTGTTCCAGGCCAGCTGAGCAGTGCTATAGCTGCGTCCCTGCAGACAGGTGCCGCGGCCGTAACAACAGCAGCAGCTGCTGTGGTGGGGCCTGGTGTGGCCCAGCCTGCAAGCGCAGTGGCCCAGAGTAGCTCAGGGTGGCAGCAGCGCTGGACCATCGTGGCCATGTGCTTCGTCGCCTTCATCCTGTGGTGAGCCGGGAACATATGGCACTGCTGGAGCAGCGAGTCAAGCATGCTAGACCCCGCTGCAGTGCTACCAGCCTGGGTGCAGGGATACCTCTAGCAGGGACCCAGGTCAGCCACCAGCCGCACTGCTTCTTGACCTAGCTGTAATGCCTGCTGTTCTTGCTGCCTCTTGCATGCACTGCAGCAACATGGATCGTGTCAACATGGCGGTGGCAATCTTGCCTATGCGAGAGCAGTTTGGTTGGAGCACAGCCACTGTGGGCTTGGTGCAGAGCAGCTTTTTCATGTAAGTGGCCCTGAACACGGCAGTGGCTTCAGCTACAGTAATGAATCCCAGCCTGCGGCTGCCCCCTGCCCCAGCCCCTCACAACCTAGCGCACCCCCTGGTGAGGCAGAGGTCGCGCCTGGCCCACTCTCCTGACCCAGCGCCTGACGTGTCATGCTGGACAGGCTGTTCTGCCTGTGTGGTGTGCCCCAGGGGGTACCTGGTCACACAGATCTTCGGAGGCATCTGGGCCGACCGCTATGGCGGCAAGCTGGTGCTGGGTTTTGGCGTGGTAAGGAGCAGTGACACAGGGAGATGTCCGGGTTGGGTAGGTTTATCCCGGTTTTTAGTGGGTTACTAGGCAGGAGGGTTAACCCACACCGTGATTACCTGGCGCCTGCCACCTCTCGGACTGCAGTCCTGGCTGCCTAGCCAGCTTTCTGGCACTGCGTATGCACATGTTGACATTGCCCGTGTTGCTGCTCCCGTGCAGCTGTGGTGGTCAGCTGCCACTGCTTTGACGCCCTGGGCAGCACAGGCAGGCCTGCCAGTGCTCCTCTTCACACGCGCGGTGATGGGCATTGGTGAAGGCGTGGCTATGCCGGCCATGAACAACATGCTGAGTCGGTGAGGAAGCTAAAGCCCCTGGCCCTTGCCCTGCTACACGCCTCCCTTGTTAGCTGTGGAGGGTCAGCCCAGCACCCTAAGTGACTAGGTAGGGGAGTCGACACATAGGCATCCTTAGTAAGTAGAGTAAGGAAGCTGACACACAGGCAGCAGGGGGTCACGCAGTGCATGGAGGTTGTTCAGGATGCCACACAGTACTCCAGGCGCACAGGGCCTTGTGTGCAGCATGACTTCTGCTTGACCTGGCTGGCCCTAAGCAGACCTGGTCAGACCAGGTCATGTTGATGTGCTCCTGCTGTGTGCTCCTGCTGTCCAGGTGGGTGCCAGTGAAGGAGCGCAGCCGCAGCCTGGCCCTGGTGTACTCAGGCATGTTCCTGGGCAGCGCCATCGGCCTGTGTCTCTCCCCCAAGGCAAGCCTGCTTTGGGTCCTGACAGGGTGGCAGCTGCAGACTAGGCGGGTGCACCTATCAAGCAGCCAGCTTCAAGGCCAGGGGGCACAGCGGGCTCCACTGCCCTGCCCTGCATTGGGCCTGTCGCTGCCCTGGCCACCTTGGTGATGGTGCCGCTGCTGTTGCAGATGATAGTGAGCCTGGGCTGGCCGTCAGTCTTCTGGTCCTTTGGCTCTTTGGGCATTGTGTGGGCAGCTGTGTGGAAGGTCAGTGCAGCAGGAGTGTCACTCAGCCGCAGGCGCCAGCTGGTGACTGCGCCCCTGCCAGCCTGCAGCTCGTCAGTATTGTTGTAGACGCTAGGCAGCAGCATGTGCATCCTGGCTTATACCTGAACCCGCCCGCTCTTGTCTGCAGTTTTTGGCCAGCAGCAACCCCGCCAAGTGCCCGCTGACCAGCAGCCAGGAACGCAGCTACATCCTGGCCAACACCCTGGGGGCTGACAGCATAGCACCGGGCGCTCACAGCCCCCCCTCCACCAGCGTCACCACAAAGGCTGCATCCGGAGCCGTGGCAGTCGAGGGTGGGGCAGATGGCGTAGCAGCCGGGGCAGAAGGTGGCAGCACCCTTGTCATCCCCTGGCGTGCGCTGCTGTCCCGCAGTGAGGTAGGCCAGCGAGGGCAGGGCAGGGCATGAGGAGCGGGTGGGAGGAGTCTGGCAGTGCGGGTCAGGGAGCCAGCTGCAAGCTTTGCTGCAGCCTCAGCTGGTGTCAGCAGCAGCCTGGCAGGACGCTACTGCCTCAGCTCCGTGCCCTGCTGAAGCTGTGCTGTTCTAGGGTCCACTCCTTGTCGGCCTCCAGGCCCATGTCTGCTATCTGCTGCCCTGACAGGTGTGGGCCATCATTGTGTGCCACTTCTGCCATAACTGGGGCACCTTCATCCTCCTGACCTGGATGCCTACCTACTACAACCAGGTGCCTCAGCCCGCCTCACTGCTCCCTTCAGTGCCAGCCAGACCTACTGTGCAGCCCCTGTGGCTTGGTGCAGCCTGCAGCTTGACTAGCCCGCACCTGATAACAGGCCTGGCATGGCAGCCAGAGGGTCAGCCCATTGCCCCACCTACTGTTGTTAGGTCACACCGCTGAAGCACCAGCTTGGTATGGCTGCTGGGCGCTTGAGATCTACAATTGTCTGCATAGCTGCATTGACAAAGTACAGTGCCTTGTGGCTGCCAGCTGCAGCGCCCACTGCCTTGAAGTCCCCACGCAGAGCAGCTGGTTTGGTGCCCTGACAGGTGCTGGGCCTGGACCTGACCAAGAGTGCTGTGCTCAGTGTGCTGCCCTGGCTCACCATGGCCCTCATGAGCAACGTGGGCGGCTGGCTGGCTGACTCAGCGGTGGAGCGTGGTGTCAGTGTGACCACTGTGCGCAAGGTGTGAGACTGACAGGCTGGCTGCAGGTGGCCCCCTGGCTCGGCATGTGTGTTGTGGTGGCCCTGCACAGCAATGCTGCTGCTCCACACATGCACCTGTTGCCACAATTCACCATTAGGTGCGGCCCGTCAGAGGCCAGTAAGGCGACACGAACAGTACAAGCAACGTGCCATGCTGGGTTGTGGTGCAGCTACCTCTGTTGTGGCAGCTGATGGCTGCCGCCCGCCATCCCAGCTGTGCCCTGCTTGCCAAAGCCCAGGGTGTGGGGTGCCTGGTGCTGTGCAGGTGATGCAGAGCATTGGCTTCCTGGGCCCTGCCCTGTTCCTTAGCCAGCTCAGCGGGGTGCAGAGCGTGACGGCGGCCGTGCTGTGCATGATGGGCGCCCAGGGCTGCGACGCCTTCTCCCAGAGTGGCCTCTACAGCAACCATCAAGACATCGCACCCAGGTATGGGCGGGGCGAGGCGAGGCGGGCCAAGGTTTAAGGTTAGACTGGGCCTACCCCTGCTGCCTGTGCTGGGTGTGCCACTGCGTGTGCATCACAGTGCCCTATCCCTGGCCTCAGACTGGGCTCATGCAGGAGACTGGCCCTGGTGGTGGGAAAGGGGTAGGGGCAGGGGTAGCGTAGGGTGAGAGTCGAGGGTTGCGGCGAAGGCTACAGGGCCGTAGAGTAGGGTGAAGGGCTGGTGGTGAGGGCCCCTGGCTACCAGCAGCAGGCCAAGCTGCCAGGGTGTGGTGCTGGCTGCAGGTTTGCTGGTGTGCTGCTGGGCCTGAGCAACACAGCCGGGGTGCTGGCGGGCGTGCTGGGCAGCCTGGCTACCGGCTTCATCCTACAACATGGCAGTTGGGAGCAGGTGAGTCAGGGCAGCTGCTTGGCTGCTGCAGCCACTTTTGGCAGAGGTATCAGCAGGTTGAGGGTGAGGGTGTCCTGATCCCCGAATCTCACTGCCAGAGCGAAGTTGGCTCATGGCAGCTGTTAAGGAGAGAAAGGTTGCAGTGAAGCCACAGGGCAGTGCATGCTGCTGCGCTGTGTTGCTAGCTCCTGACCTGGCGCTGCACTGCGCTGTGCAGGTGTGGCAGGTGGCCATAGCGCTGTACCTGGTGGGCACCCTGGTGTGGAACACATGGGCGTCAGGGGAGCGTATCTTTGACTGATGCGGGGCAATGGGGGTGCGGCCATCACCCCACAGCAGCCGGGTGGGGCCCTAGCCCTGTATTGAGAGTGGGGTAGTAGAGCACTGAGGCTTGCAGGGCGCCCAGCGCCACCTTGGAGGAGTGCGGGTGGGTGAGGTGCCAATTGTTTACAGGGGGGTCATGGCAGTGCGCAGTTCCGTACTTACAGTGCAGGGTAGCAGGGGGGGTGTAGGAGAGGTGTGTGAGAGGAGGTGGGGAAGAGAGCGACGAGGGGCACAGCGATGCAGCCTTGCGCAGCAGCTGCTGGCCATCTGCCTCAGCTGCGTGTACATAAGTATGTCAGGCAGGGGCACAGCATGAAGTGGGCAGGGCAGACGTGGAGGGACAGCAAGCCAGCAGCAGTGGACTGGCTTGGAGGCAATTGGGTGGACTGGCTCAGCAACATATTACGTAAGGGTGGAGGGCCGCCAGGTTCCTCACCTCGCCACCATTTGCTTCTGTCATGCATTGTTGCACATTAGGCAACCGCCATCGCTTGCCCAATCGCTATTTTGTGTGTGCGTCTGTGCACTGCATCAGGCGTAGTCAGGTGCTCTGGCAGTGGTGGGTCAAGGCTGCCCTGCCACATCCATCCACGTTGTAACGTTGATGCAGCAATGACACCTTTTGTGACGGCAGGAGGATGTCATTTTTCATAGCATCTTCTGCCTCGTCCTCCTTCCCTTCCTCCTCCGTGCAAGCATGTATGTTGTTACTGAGCATTTGGTGCTTTAGCTCAACTGATATCGCTAGCAGAGAAGGTATGCAGTCATGATGAGTGCGCGGGATGGCACATTGTTGAGATGGGTGGCGGTTGTGGTAAGGAAACAGGTTGGGTGTATGGGTAAAGCAATGGGCACAAACCCGCGGCTCAGGGCGGGCCACCCAGCGCAGCACACGGCCAAAACGTTGAAGCCCCTGCTGTACCCATTGCATCCTGCAGCAACACCACCGCTTCGGCCCTGCGCCCCTCACCTGCCTGGCACTACCACATCAGCCCAGACAATGCAACATCGCAAGTGAGCCCATGCTACTGCTACTGGCTCCCTCGCAGGCCATCCAGACTGGGTCTACGCTGCTCAACACTAGCAGTGGCAATGGCATGGTGACGGACACGACTAGCAACACAGCTGCCAGCGGCCCTGATGTACCGCCTAGTCCTGCCTGGCGTGCACCCCTTGCCTGCCTGCCAACATCGACTGCTGACCACCCGACCTACCTCACCGCCCCTGCCTGCTTTCGCCCTAGACCATGACAGTGCCCACCCCACCCCCTCCCCGCCACCCGCACCCAGAACTCATCGTATGCGAAGCTAGTCCATTGGTTGGCGCCACGGCCAAAGGTGATAAGAATCTGCGCTGGCTGCTGCTTAACGACGTGCTGCGCTAGCAGCATGAGGGTGTGGCGCCCATGAGTCCGCCCATGCCAGGCCAGTCCTTTCCATGCGTCCCTCCCACCGGCCACAGGACGTATGGCTCTACTCTGCGGACCCAGGCACCTTCGAGCGATAGCAAGGTGAGCGCTGATGGTGCATCGGTCATCTTGCTGCTTGTGCGCATGAACGCTCGCAACCCTCGCCGTAGGTGCATCGGTTATCGAACTTGTGCGTCGAGGTTGGTGGTCGCGCTGGTTCCGTTAAGCAAGCAGGTCCTCAGCTGCCACTTACGCGATGTAAACGTGAACGCAGGGCCACCCCTTTCAGCTTTGGGCGCTCTTTCGCAGCACCAGGTTTGCAGGCCCATTGTGTGGCTACAAGCTGTGAAGCATGTACCCTGCGCAAGGTCGTCACTATATCCTCACGTCATGTGGTGCAGGGCAGGCGATCATGGCAGGCCAGATTAGGCCAGCTACTTCAGTTGCTTGCGTAGCACACAAGGTGCGGCAGCTGTGGAGGTGACCAGGGGCCAGAGCAGCCCCACAGCAGACCCCGCTCAGCGGCATGCACCTGGCCAGCCAATGCCTAAGTTGAACTCGCCCTCCAGTAGTCCAGCTCTGCCCTGCGTCCTATTCGCCCCAAGCCAGGCGGCTGGGTGGGGTGCCTGCGGGACCTCAACCACGGCAGTCAGCCTGATGGGGAAGGCACAGCTGCAGTGGGAGCAGGCCGCAGTGGCTGCCCCCTGTCCACTGCCCAACATCCATCACTGGGTGCAGCGGGTAGTCTGGAGGCTGGAGCCATTGCCACGACCCGGGCCAGGCCTGCACGGCGTGTGGCCCTGGCATCACCTGAGGCAGGGGAAAGTTTGAGCCGTGCAGCAGGCGGTGTGGGCAGAGATGCCTCAGCACTGATGAGCATGGACATGTTGCTCAGCAGATGTGAGCCACTATGAAGCCGTTAGGCAAGCATGAGACAAGACGCCTGGCCTCCTACCAGATCTGCTTGATCCTGTACTGCTGCTTGGCGACCTGGTCCTGGTTGCCTCAGTCATGAGCTTTGGCCCTGTCAATCAGTGACCATGGCGGGGCTGCAGGTGGCACTGGAGCCTGACAGCCTGCCTGAGGTGAAGGTGGTGGGCGGCGTGGCGCCTCAGGCCTGGGAGGGGGAGCTGCTGCTGCTGGCGGTGACGGAGGAGGATGTGGCGATGGAAGGTCAGGCAGCTGCCCCCGCCCCTGCTGCTGCTGCCGCCCCTGATGCCCCTGCTGCTACTGCTGCTACAGAGGGGGTGGGGAGCAGCTGCCACCAAGCACAGCCTTAGAGCTGCGCTGGGCCAGGCCCCTGCTCTGCTGCTCAGCTAGCCTTAGGCACAAGGCTGTGGGCCGGGCTGTGAGGGCGCTGGCCGGCTCTTGGCTCCCCTTCCAGCCGCCTGGCTGTGCTCCTGGTGTGGATCGGGCGCTGCGTGTCAACTGCAGCCGCACCCTGCTGCCTGCCCTGCTCCTGCCTGCCGCTTCAGGTGATGCGGGGCAGCTGCGCAGTGAGAGGCTGAAGGCGCTGGACACTGAGGCTGGGGGCGCGCTGCTGGACTGCGTGGCGGGCGGTGGCTTTGAAGGCAAGCAGGTGGGGCAGGCGAGCAGGCTGCCCTGGTCTGGCCGCCTGTTGCCATGCCGCTGCTCACGGGGGTTGCCGCTGCTGCGCCTGTCGCCCCCTCTTGCAGGGCAGCCACTCCAAGGTGGTCAGGCTGGGTGCAGGGAGCGGGGTGCGGGCCCGCTATGTGGGGCTGCTGGGGCTGGGGAAGGCAGCCAAGGTGGCAGCCAGCGCCGACTGGGGCACCAGCTGCTTCAAGGTGAGGGAAGAGTCCCCCTCCCCTCCACACGCCCTCCTCCTGCCATCCGCCATTCGCCACCCCTCTCACATTCTCATCTTTCTCTCTTCCTGCTGACGCCTTCACCTCCAGCCGCTTGCTCGCACTCTCATCTGCCCCCCCTGATCTCCACCCCCCCTGGCCTGGTGGCTCAAGCGGCGCCTTGGACTTGAGCCGTGAAGGCGCCTGCACTTCCTGGCTCTGCCACCACCACCCCTGAACCCCACCACCTTACCCAGAAGGGGTGGCTAGCAATTGGCAGGCTGGCAGGCACCGTGGCCACCTTGTGCCCACCGCTCACATTCACAGCGGCCAGGGGGCATGAGGGGAGTTATCTGCTGAAAAGCAGCGCGAGCGGGCCTCCCTGCTGACAATGGTTGGCGCGTGCTTATGGTCCTGGAGTCTCATGGCTGCAGCCAGCCTGCTCCTAGCCAGGAGCCAGGCAGCCTGCCTTCTTGGCCCCTGCAAACCCGCTACGCCTTGCCTGCCCCACCTGCCTTGCCCCCTCCAGGCCCTGGGTACCACAGCCGCCTCTGTAGCCAAGGCCCAGCGTGTGCAGCGCGCAGCCCTGGCGGTGCTGGAGCCACCCAGCTGCAACTCGGATGCGGGCAAGGCCAGTGCCCTCACGCAGATTGCCTCAGGTGGGGGCAGCGGCCTCCGCAGCCGTTCCCCAGTGCCCAGTGCAGGCACACCTACCCCTAAAACAGCCAGCTTCTCCTTGCTGTGCACTTGCACCACCGCCACACCCTCAACCAATGGCTCAGCGCAGCAGTCCCGAGGGGAGGCGGCAGCCGTGAGCCCTGTCAGAGCCAGGTGCATGAGGCTGTGTGCCGTGCAACTGCACCCCAGCACCCGGCACAGCCTTCCCGTGTGCCTGCCTGCTGCCAGGGCTGCTGCTGGGGGGCTATGAGAGCAGCCGGTTCAAGAGCAAGAAGAGCCCCACTGCCAGCAAGCTGGCGGCGCTAGACGTGCTGTCAGGGGGACTAGCTGCACCCCTGGCAGTATCGGAGGAGTCAGCCAGCGCTGCCCTGGCCAAGGCGCAGGCACTGGCCCACGGCACCCTGCTGACCAGGTGTGGCGCCAGCCCGCACCTCACTACTGGCCATGGCCCTGAGCAATGCGGAGCGCCAGCCCCCGGCGTCAGGGATGAGATAGCAGCAGGCTGGACCCTGACTGGGGCTGTGCACCCTGTCTCAGGCTGGCCCAGTGCAGCCTGGTCCAAAGGCGCTGCGGCCTGTATAAGGGTTGTTACCCTGCCCCGCATAGCCCAGTGCAGCCCCACAGCGCCTGCACTCCCAGCCTCTGCTGCCGTCCCAGGCCCCTGCCGTGCTGTCCGCTGCTGTCCAGGTATTTGGTGGAGGCGCCACCCAACATCTGCACGCCCACCCACCTGGCAGAGGCTGCGCAGCACGTTGCCTCCCTGTTCCCTGACACCATGCAGGTCAGCCATGAGGGGGCAGCACACCACACCACCGCACACCACACCGCATCACACCACACTACAGCAGTGACCTATGGCCAAACCAGGAACCTCTCATGCTCCTAACCCGCCTGCAAGCAGGCAGCAGCAGCGTCAGTCACCACCAGTGCAAGGCAGGACTGGCAGCCTGCATCCTGGCTGTCGCCCCTGCTGGGCCTGACTGCCCTGCGGCCCCACCCCTGGTGCGCCTTGCAGCTCAAGGTGCTGGAGAAGCAGGACTGTGCAGCCATGAACATGGGGCTGTACCTGGGCGTGGCGGAGGCGTCTGACGAGCCGCCTAAGTTCATCCACCTCACATACACAGCACCAGGTCCGTCCGCAAGCCTGGAGCAGCCCGCCCTGCCTGCCAGGCACCCTGATGTGAGGTGCCGGCTGGCCTCCTTCACAGGCAGGGTGCTGGGCACACATGAGGGCAGCAAGAAGCATGCTGTGCAGGGCCACCTGGCACTGCCCCATTCAACCTTTCGTTGGCAACGTCCTGCAACGGCTGTACAGCAGTGCGCTGAGCATGCTGGCACTGGCAAAGAGGAGTCCCAGGGCCCTGCATGCGCAGTGGTATGCCTGCGTGCTGGTCACAGTTTCGCATGGCCCCGCCATCGCCATGGTTGTGGCCAGGGGTCTGTAGAAGCGGTAGCGTGTGTATCATCCCCTCCGGCCCTGTGTGATGAGCTGCGCGCCGCACACGCTGTCAGGGGCCTGGGTTGCCGCCAGTGTGCTGGGTGGCGTGCTCACCCTGGTGCTGCAGGTGAGGGGCCAAAGAAGAGCATGGCCCTGGTGGGCAAGGGACTGACCTTCGACAGCGGCGGCTACAACCTGAAGGCTGGACCGGGTGCGCCGCGCAGCAGATGCAGCTCATGCAGGGTTGCAGCCGTCACTGCGTCACTGGCCAGGGCAGGGACTGGGTTCTAGGGCTGCGACACGCACCTGCCACCATGTTCCCTTGTATAGCAGGCATTGGATGCAATGGGAGCTGCCAACCAGCTGCCTGGGCTGAGCAGGAGTCCAGGAAATGCATGGCTTGGCCCTGGCTTGGCCTGGCGCCAGCTGCTGCTCCTGGGCATTCACCTGCAGGCTCCATGATCGAAATCATGAAGTTCGACATGGGTGGTGCTGCCGCGACCCTTGGGGCTGCGCGCATCATCGGCCACCTGGCCCCACCGGGTGTCCAGGTGCACTTCATCATCGCAGCGTGTGAGAACATGGTGGCCGGGCATGGGCTGCGGCCGGGCGACATCCTGACCTCAGCCAGCGGTGAGGAAGCAGCGGAGGAGGCAGCCCAGCAGGCCCGCTCCTACCTCGCCCCTACTCCTCTCACCGCTGCACCATCACTGAGCAGGCTACCCACCAGGCCCTGGGCAGCCCCAGTGTTCAGAGTTCCTTACATGAGAGCGTGCCTCACCTGGCCTGCTTGCCTAGTGCCTGCCTGTGGCCCTGACCTCGGTGCTTGTCCTCATGTCGTGGTCTGTGGCACAACCTGGCTGTGCTGCAGGCAAGACCGTGGAGGTGAACAACACCGACGCTGAGGGGCGGCTGACGCTGGCTGATGCACTGTGGTACGCCCAGGAGAAGTGCGGCGCCACCACGGTAGTGGACACCGCCACCCTGACTGGGGCCTGCATTATCGCGCTGGGCGGTGCGTGCCCATAGTCCAGCTGGGTCTGACCTGACCTGACTGCACCTGACCTGACCTGGCCGCACCTGACCTGCCCAGAGGGTCAAGGCTGCCATGGCTGCAGCCCTGCAGCCTGCACTACACATGGCTGCATGCTACTGATGGCAGCAGCCTAGACCTAACCCTGGTGGAGGCCAGGGCATCCAGGAGCCCCCCGCTGCCCTCTTCGCCTCCATGGTGACCGCAGGGGACATCGCGGGGCTCTTCACTCCTTCAGATGCCATGGCTGCCGCGCTCAGCGCAGCGGCCAAGACTACTGGTGAGGGGCAGAAGTTGCAAGCCTGGCACCCCCCTCTCTATCCATCCTTCCTCGGGTGCCACTCATTTGCAACCTCAACCTGTTCACCCACGACTGCTGTGTCGCGGTGCTATTGCAGGTGAGAAGGTGTGGCGCATGCCCATGGAGCCCGGCTACTGGGAGGTGATGAAGAGCCCTTGCGCCGACATGAAGAACGCGGGCAGCCGGGGCGGCGGCTCCATCACCGCAGCGCTTTTCCTGCAGCAGTACGTGAACGAGGGCGTCGAGTGGGCGCACCTCGATATCGCAGGTGCGGTGCGGCTTCAGCAGAAACGCTGCCAAGCGCGCATCCCAGCGAGGCGACCCGGCATTTTGAAAGCTGGATGCTGAGACGCGTGAGGCAGACAGGCAGGCTGGGGCGCGGGGTGGACACGGCGGGTGCGCTGTGCCAGATGGCCTGCGCTTATCTCTGTCCAGTCTGGGATGGCTCTGGTGACGCTGCCGGATGGGACAGCGCATGACCACTGCTGTATCGTGCGCTTGCTGTCATGCGCAGGTCCCGTCTGGGACGAGAAGGCAGGGCTGCCTACGGGGTATGGCGCTGCGCTGTTGGCCGAATGGGTTCAGTCTTCTTGCTAACCAACAGTTCAGGTCTCACCACTGACGATGCCCGACTTGCTGGGAGCACTGGCAGACAATGCTGCGCACTATCAAGCTGCGTAAACACACTCGCCGCGGGTGCACTTCAACCATTGTAGGGGGTGACCAGCACATTGTAAGGTGTCTCTTCAGGGTTACAACCGCAAGGGCAAGGGTACAACGAATTAAAGCTTGGTGTCATGCGCATGAATGCCATGCGGACATCAGATACAGTTTCTTACTTTGACAAAACGGCATCAGCCTCAGGCAAGCACGCCAGGGCACCGCTTGCCGGCTTTAATCGTAAGCAAACTCTGCTCTACCAGAAACCCCGCGCCATAGTCAGCCCTAAAGCATCCCTGCACGCGTGTATGCACTCTTAATTTCATAGCAGTCCGAGCGACAGCTTCTCTGTAGTCGGCGACACCTTACTTGACTATTTGTGGCGAATCGCTGTTTAAATGAGTGCTACTGGTGAGTGCTACTCGATCGCTGGACGTCTCGCAAAATGTCTCTGAAGATAGACAAATTGGGAAGGGAGCATTTAGCTGACTGCAAGCTTTGGTCTATGAACCGAACTTCACAATGCTGTCTGAGTACTGTAGTTGACCGACTCAGCAATTCTGCAGACTTTAGGTCAGGTTGTCGAGCATATGCAGTCCATGGGTATATCATGTGATCTGTGCATGGGGATGATTTGCTGTCACAGATCCACCCAATGGAGCATCATCTGCAAACGGCCAAGGCAAAAAAAAGAAGAAAGGAGCCGAAAACGGGTCCAGCGCTGGGGCCAATGGCCCTACAGCTGCTGCACCAGCGGCCAGCGGCATGGGTAATGGTGCTGTCAATGGCAATCATGCTGGCAATGGACTGGATGACCGGAGCAGGGATCAAGATGAGGGTTGTGACCTAGGGTACGGCTACACACTGCCTGGCTTCTCCTCCCTCCCACCGCCAATCCAAGCCGACGTACCCCCCATGTACTGGTCCCCCGCCCAGCTGGCGCTGCTGGAGGAGGAGCGCCAGCAGCTGTGGTATCTGCACTGCCAGAGCATGGTGAGTCATTGCCACTGCCACTGTCCCCCATGCTGGGCCAGGGCAAGCTGAGCTCTGTGGCCCATGTTCACATGAGCTCCTTCAATTTTGTATGCTCCTATTTACATGTCATCCTCTTTGACTCTGCGGAGGCCATGCCTCAGTGATGGACTCTGTTGGGCC
This sequence comes from Haematococcus lacustris, assembly GCA_030144725.1. Taxonomy (NCBI): domain Eukaryota; kingdom Viridiplantae; phylum Chlorophyta; class Chlorophyceae; order Chlamydomonadales; family Haematococcaceae; genus Haematococcus; species Haematococcus lacustris. The sequence continues at coordinate 13,962,864 of JASKMD010000006.1, forward strand.
CTGCACCCCTTCCTTGACTAATCCTGCCTGGACCTGGCTGTGACTGCTTGCTCCAGAACGCGACAGGGTTTAATGCCATGGACGCTGCACCAAGCAGCGATGGCGGACCTGCTGTGGCCAGTGCGCCAGCACCTGCTGCCTCTGCCCGCAAGGCCAGCAATGCAATGAAGCCAGAAGACCGACAGAAGGCAAGTTGACCCTTGTTGCCTATGGGCTGGGGCCTATGGGGCGGGCCAGCAGCAGGCTGCTCATGCACCTTTCCAGCAGCCCCCTGCTACCCACCTGTTACTTGAACCTGGGCTGTTGACCATCATGGTGACCTGCGGACGCGCTGTAGGAGGCTGATCGCCTTATGGCTGAGCTGCTGGCAGAGGAGGCTGCCGAGGAGGCGGCTAAGGAGGCCAAGGTGGGGTCTCACCACCTGCAGGCGGCTTGCTCCTTGGTCAGGTCCAGCCCATTGCACTGGCGGCTCAGCCGCTGTGTGTGGCGCTGGTCTACTGCCGCATGCCCCTCACCACCACAGGGTGCTGCAGGCAAGGGGGGGGGGCTGGGCCGCTGGTGTGTGGGTGCTGCAGAAAAAGAAGAAAGCCAAGCAGAAGGCCAAGAAGGCCGAGGCCGCTGCCAGTGAGGCTAGCAGCAGCGCTGCAGCCACTGCGCCAGAGGTGGAGCAACCGGCGGTGGAGCCAGAGCCGGAGCCAGAGCCGGAGCCAGAGCCCATGGCAGAGGTGGCCAAGGAGGCTGACGGTGGGTTCTAGCTGCTCATGGTTGTAAAGTGGGACGCTGATACACCCATCCCCTCAGACTCACATCAGGGTTGTTGCCAATAGCATGAGTGACCACATGTAATGCCTTAATTAACGCTTGCCACTCATGCCATGACATCTCCCTGTCAGTATAGCTGCCCTGGTCTGCAGCACCTGGGTTGTGATCAGCAGGCTGCTGTGCTTATCTGGCCCACTGCCCTGCTGCCGCAGTAGTTGAGGTGGTCAACAAGCAGTTTGCTAATCTGAGCACAGCTAGCAGCTCTTCCACCCCCGCAGCCAATGCAGGCGCTGGCAAGCTCAGCAAGAAGCAAGCCAAAGCTGCTAAGGCGGCAGCTGCCGCAGCTGCCTCACCAGCAGCTCCCGCCTCCAACCCTCCCCCTGCACCAGCCCCTTCCCCACCCCCTGTGCCCACAGTGGTCCCTAGTGCCAGCCCAGTGCTTACACCTGCCCCAGCCCCTGCCCCTGCGCCACCAGCAGCACCTGTAGCGGTCCCACCTGCCCGCCCTGTCATCATCACCCCTGCACCCGTGTCAGTGACGCCAGTGGCAGCTGCAACCGCGGTAGCACCTGCACCCGGCCCCTCAGCCGGCGGTGTGAGGAGCTTCCTGCCGCCTCACCTGGCCATGGCATTTGGCGGCATCCGCCCCGCAGCCGTGCCGGTGGGCCCCATGGCTGCAGTGCCGGTGGCTGCAGCAACCCCTGTGGTACCTCCTGCGCCAGCTGTGGCACAGGCCATCCCAGCTGTTGTGGCCCCAACGATCATTGCTCCGACTCCGGCCGCTCCTGCCACTGCTACCGGCGCCAAGGCGGGCAAGGCGCGGGGCAAGGGCGCGCGGCTGGACCTGGAATGTAAGGTGTGCCTGGAGGTGCGCGACTTCGTAACGGTGGAGCCATGCGGACATCGCAACGTGTGCAAGGCGTGTGCCACGGCCATGCTGCGACAGGGCCACTCATGCGCCACATGCCTAACGAAGGTCACCGGCTTCAAGGCTGTCTGAGCGCCTGTGGCCGGCTGTGATGTTGCAAAGTCATGTGTTGCAAACTCTCTAGCCGGTGTGAAACGTCACCTGTTACGCTGAATATAGACTAACTTGCTGGTGTTGCGTTCTTTGCCTGTGCCAACCAATGCTTCCCCCACAATCGCCACCCTACATGTATGAGTGTAATATGGTGGCACAGTAAGAATAAGCACAACCAGATCCAGCCCAATGACCAACAGTGTTAGAGTATAGCCGGGGCAGCAGTATACATGGCCGGCGACGGAGGCCAGAATCTATTCCGACAGTGGTAGTGGCTGCTTAGTGGCTGTTGCTGATGCTTTCGTACTCTGGAAGTAGCGCGCTTCAGACATCGAGTTGCCAGGATCCATCCTTACATGTCTCTACATTCTTCTCAGCGCTCTAATCAGTGATCCCGAGTAGTCTGTTTTAAGGCCATCCTCCGCGAACCCATCCATCCCGAATCCTGCCTTGCCTCAGCTTAAGTAAACCGAAAGTCACATCTCACGCATGCAAGGCTTAAAGACTTGCAAGCGCATTCAAAGCTCATGCATACCAGGTCTGAAGTTGAACTGTAACACTCTCCCCCACTCCAAAAAGCTACGTCCCGGAGCTTCCAGTGTCTATGAAAAACAGTCATGCGATCACAGAGCAAGCAGGCAAGTGAAAAGCAGACATGCACAAGCTACATGCAAACAAGCAATCATGCAAACCTCATGCAAATCTCATGCAAGAGAGCACGAGCTAAAGGTCTTGATGTAGTCTCGGTGTCCACAGTAGAGCTTGTGTCAGCTGACGGTGAAGACATCGTCCAGGAATGAAATTAGCCGAATGGAGAGAAGCATAAGAAAGCAAAGATAGTGGTAGCACGAGGAGATAGTAAGAGAAGTTGGTGATAGTATGAGATGGTAGTTGTTGTGATTTGTTGGACCCGATGACCTTGGGGAGGCCATGCAACCGGAAAACATGATCAAAGAAGGTGCGAACCAGGATGGGTGCAGGTGCGGACGTAGTTGTGAACTGATGCTGCCATGCGGGGTCAGAAGAAATGGCGTGATAGTTGTGCGTAGGTTTTGTCCCTACTGAGATGTCCGGAGATGGGGATGTCATGTGCTTCACGGAGTAGGGCGGTGCGCATGGGTCCCACCGGGATGTAAAGCCGGCGAGTCCCCCGTCCAATGTGGTACATGAGGTTTCCCTGGATTTGAAACTGGCGTGATTTGCCAGCCAGTGCAGCCGCTAGGAGGCGCTGGTACTGTGGATCTGCAGCCGCTGATTGCTCATCGATGTGCAGTTGAGGATGGGGTGCGGAGAGCGACTCCGTTCCCGTGGCAGTTGGAATGCCTGGAATGTTTGGGGCCAATGGAATGCCCGGAGTGTTTGGGGCCAATGGAATGCCCGGAGTGTTTGGGTATGTGTGCCCAGGACGACGGAACGCCCTTCAGTGTGTGTTCACTCCCAAGACGGAGGTGTACAGATGGAAGTTAGCTCGGCGTGACAGCGCGTCCGCTGACTGGTGCTGAGCATATGAGTGTGCGCAAGCTATGCAGCTAGCGGCTTGATTGTTCTGGCAGGCTGCTGGGCTGGGTAGCGCTGCTGCCATGATGTATGTGTGCTACCTCAGGTGCTACCTGGGCTGCCATGATGTGCGCATGCTGTGTAGCTAAGCGGCTTGAGTGTTCTGGCAGGCTGCTGGGCTTGGTAGCTGTGCTGCCATGTTGTGTATGTGTGCTACCTCAGGTGCTACCTGGGCTGCCATGATGTGCGCATGCTCTGGGCAGCTGGAGTTAGCTGGTGACAACATGGCACAGCTCGGCGGCTGGTGACATATGGTGCAGTCCATGCGCTTCGTCATGGTAGGTTGTGCTCTGCTCTTCTGTGGTCAATCTGTGTGGATGCTGACCAGTGGTTTGCAGGACTGTGGCGGTCTCACGGCGTTTAGTGTCATCATGACTCATGGCTGGGGTAGTGATGTGTTTGCTGTCAATGTGATATAGCCAGTGGTCTGATGTGGTGATGTTGTGAAACTGGGTTGTGCTCAGGTTGTGCACTGTTACCACCTGTGAAGGGTTGTGGTTATTGTGCCTCTGTGGCTGCAAGGCTTGATGCCGTGTGGTTGACCTTATGACTGAGCTCTGTTGTAGGGTAGGCTGAGCCTGTAGATTGAGATGGTTGTAACCATGATGGGTGATGCCCTGTGTTGTGTGGTCTGTAGCGTAGCTGATGATAAAGAGGGAAGTACCTCTTAGTGGGATGGCCTGATGGTAGATTGAGCCAGTGGACTGTGATCAGAGGTGTGTAACCGTGCCTTATAGCTGTGGTTGGAGGTTTGATCCTGGTCTGGCCAGTGGTTGATGTGCATACCTGGCCCGGGTCCAAGTAAGGTGTGGCAGTGTGCCAGGTAACAATGGAGGGTGGAGACACAGCCTTGTAACATGGCTGGTGTTGTGTTCTGTGGTCTGAGGCTCATGGTTTAACCTGATGATGATAACCCAACAATAGGTCGACGTGTCTGCCTGGGCGTATCGTGATAATGGGTGGTGGTGGGGTTGATGGAGGTGTCCGCAGGCTGTTGAGCCAGTGAACTGTAATGGTTTGTGACCGTGCTGATGGCTTTGATGGTACCGTGCTTAGTGCTTTAGCCCGACTGTGTGCCCTAATGGACCGGTAGAAGCTGAGACACAGCCAATAAAACATGGCTGGCTTTACAATGTCAACGTATCGTGAGGGTGGTGGTGGGGTTGATGGTGGTGTGCTTCGCTGTGAGCTGCATGTCAACTCGGCTGCGAAGTGAAGCTAAGCTGTCGGGCTGTTCTTGAGAGGTACTAAGGTCCCGCGAGGTACGGAAATCCAGAGTTCACTGCAAACAGCAGGTTCACTGCAAACAGCAGGTAGCACTGCTTGCGCAGGTAGTCGCTGCTAACGCAGGTAAACACCGCTCTCGCGGGTAGTCACTGCCTTCGCAGGTGGGCACCGCTTGCGCGGGTAGGCATTTGAAGCACTGCAGGTACAAACAAACTGCAGGTCAGCGCTGCGAGTTGAGCGGCTGGGCAAGCTTACATTGCGATGGTGCTGAGCGGTCAGCGGTAGCTTGAGCCTTCGGCGTTCTTGCACCGGAGGTACTGCCCAAAAGTACTGCCCAAAACCTCAAAGCTCGACTACTGCGTTGCGTGAGGCAAAAGCACAGGCCGAAGATCGATGCGAGGAAACCAAATGTTAGAGTATAGCCGGGGCAGCAGTATACATGGCCGGCGACGGAGGCCAGAATCTATTCCGACAGTGGTAGTGGCTGCTTAGTGGCTGTTGCTGATGCTTTCGTACTCTGGAAGTAGCGCGCTTCAGACATCGAGTTGCCAGGATCCATCCTTACATGTCTCTACATTCTTCTCAGCGCTCTAATCAGTGATCCCGAGTAGTCTGTTTTAAGGCCATCCTCCGCGAACCCATCCATCCCGAATCCTGCCTTGCCTCAGCTTAAGTAAACCGAAAGTCACATCTCACGCATGCAAGGCTAAAAGACTTGCAAGCGCATTCAAAGCTCATGCATACCAGGTTTGAAGTTGAACTGTAACAAACAGACCCAAATGTAGCTCAACAAACTACCATCAGCTCACACACTTGTTAGTGTGTGGGCCCTGTGTGACCTGTATGGCTTGGTGCAGGCCACTAACACAGCCCCAGGGAACGCCGCCTGCTCTCCCCAATGCGTTGCAACTTGAACGATGTATTGGTGCCATGTGGCTGGCGTGGCAGGGGGGTGTAGGCTGGCTTGCCCTTGCCAGGCTTGCCTACTTGCTAGCGGGAGAATGCTGGGCCCTAGTTCTGAGGGTCCCTGGCTGCTGGCTGTGTGGCTCCCTTGCATTGGGTGAACTTAATGCGCTTGGCTGGCTGTGGGGGTTGTGGTAGGATGCGTGGGGCCATCGGTGGTCCACTGCCCTTGCTGCGAGCTCACAGTCCTCAGGCCGGGGCTGCTCACAGCTGGTCATGGCCCAGCACCACCCCCTGCACAGCACTGCCCATACCTACTTGTACAAGTGCGCTTGTGTGTACTCCTGGCATCTGGCAGGCCCATTTGGGCTGCAGGTATTCGCCCCACACCGCATCTCAAGTGGCATCGGTGGCCGCCATGTGCGCACAGAGGCCCTGCAGTGAGGTGCCAGCTGCGAGCTTGGTTGCTCAATAACAGCTGAGGTTTTGTCGCTGGTGACCCTCTTTGGTGTTGCGTAAGGCCTTGTTCAGCCATTTGCCATGCTTCAGCTGCTGCTCAGTCAGCACTCACTCCCACTTCATGGGTTGGGCTGGCTTGCATGGGTGGGTGGGTGGGTGGGTGGGGCCTAACCCCCACGGCCCACAGGCTTACCATTGTCCAATACCTGAGCCTGCTTTCTCTAGGATGGTGTCCGTAACCTACACATTATCTGCATACCTCACATGAGGCCTGAAGTCGGAAGTCAGTCGTAAAGGCTAGCTGCTAACTTTGGCGAGTGCTGATACTGCGCCACTTTGCGTCGAGGCTGCTAGCCTAGGAGGACGTGAGGGCAGCGCTTGGAGGCTGCGGCAGGATGAGTGGGAGTTTACAGCAGAGATACAAGAGTGGCCGGGCTGGCGCAGCGGCGGGCCGGCCCGGGAACAATGGTACTAGAGGCAGCAAACCGGTTGCGGGTTGTGGCCTAGTCGCGCGTTGAACAATGTCAGAGGAGCTGCCGCAGAGCGCGGTCATTCAGCGAATGCAGTTGGCCCCCTGCCTGGTCAATGCCGGGGCCAAGCAGGCTAGAGCTGACGGCTTAAGCGGTGTGAACACCCCTTTCCCAATCCACCTGCCATGGTGATGACGCCTGCTGCGAACCTGTCTGTGTATTGCTGTGTCGACAGCCGAGATGCTGCTCGGGGAAGGCTTGGCAGAGGCGCAGAGGCACCCGATGCAGACTCGCGGGTTGCGTGATGGCTGCTGAGGACAAGGCCTTCGCGACTGCACCCATTCCATCGTTGTACATGGTGATGCGGCTCCATATGCATATCGCTACAGTTCGAGGCTGCTGGCTCGGGCAGAGCGGCTGAGAGGCTCAATCCGCGGCTCTTTTCGCCACCCCTACCTCCCCACTCGCCGCCTTGAGTGCGCGCTGCCGACCCGCCATGGCGGCAAGTTGCGCTATCGACAACGTCGCAGGCTTCGCCGGCTCCCCGGCCCCGGCTTCCACAGCGCTCCCTGCGGGCTGCGCTTGCTCAGCGCCCGCCCCCTCAGGGGTAGGACTGAGCTGCACCACCCCTTGCATGCTGCTGCCGTGCACCCCCTCAGCCTGCTGCACAGCGAGTGGCTGGATGCGGCGGCGCTTGGGCCCTGCTGTGCCCCCTGGCTGCACAGCTGCATCCGCCCCTTGCTGCCCAGGCAAGGGCCCCCCTTGAGGGTCTGCAGCTGGTAGGGCCGGAGCGTGAGGCTGGCTCGCAGGGTGTGCCCGCTGCCCCTGGTGCAGGGGACCGCAGCCAGGCCTGAGGGGGGAAGCCGGGCTTGGAGGCCCCTCGTGTGTTGGGCCTGAGAGCCAGCAGCAGCAGGGCAGCAGCTCGCAGCATGCCAAGGATCAGCCTCAGGCAGCAGGGGCAGCAAAGGGCAGCAAAGGGGCAGCAAAGGGGCAGCAAAGGGGCAGCAAGGGGGCAGCAAAGGGGCAGCAAGGGGGCAGCAAGGGGGCAGCAAGGGGGCAGCAAGGGGCAGCAAAGGGGCAGCAAAGGGGCAGCAAGGGGGCAGCAAAGGGGCAGCAAAGGGGCAGCAAGGGGCAGCAAGGGGGCAGCAAGGGGGCAGCAAGGGGGCAGCAAGGGGGCAGCAAGGGGCAGGCAAGGGGCAGCAAAGGGGCAGCAAAGGGGCAGCAAAGGGGCAGCAAGGGGGCAGCAAAGGGGCAGCAAAGGGGCAGCAAGGGGGCAGCAAAGGGGCAGCAAAGGGGCAGCAAGGGGCAGCAAGGGGCAGCAAGGGGGCAGCAAGGGGCAGGCAAGGGGCAGCAAAGGGGCAGCAAAGGGGCAGGCAAGGGGCAGCAAAGGGGCAGCAAAGGGGCAGCAAGGGGGCAGCAAAGGGGCAGCAAAGGGGCAGCAAGGGGCAGCAAGGGGCAGCAAGGGGGCAGCAAGGGGGCAGCAAGGGGCAGGCAAGGGGCAGCAAAGGGGCAGCAAAGGGGCAGCAAAGGGGCAGCAAGGGGGCAGCAAAGGGGCAGCAAAGGGGCAGCAAGGGGCAGCAAGGGGGCAGCAAGGGGGCAGCAAAGGGGCAGCAAGGGGCAGCAAGGGGGCAGCAAGGGGGCAGCAAGGGGGCAGCAAGGGGGCAGCAAGGGGCAGGCAAGGGGCAGCAAAGGGGCAGCAAAGGGGCAGCAAGGGGGCAGCAAAGGGGCAGCAAAGGGGCAGCAAGGGGCAGCAAGGGGCAGCAAGGGGGCAGCAAGGGGGCAGCAAGGGGCAGGCAAGGGGCAGCAAAGGGGCAGCAAAGGGGCAGCAAAGGGGCAGCAAGGGGGCAGCAAAGGGGCAGCAAGGGGGCAGCAAGGGGGCAGCAAGGGGGCAGCAAGGGGCAGGCAAGGGGCAGGCAAGGGGCAGCAAAGGGGCAGCAAGGGGGCAGCAAAGGGGCAGCAAAGGGGCAGCAAAGGGGCAGCAAAGGGGCAGCAAGGGGGCAGCAAAGGGGCAGCAAAGGGGCAGCAAGGGGCAGCAAGGGGGCAGCAAGGGGGCAGCAAGGGGGCAGCAAGGGGGCAGCAAGGGGCAGGCAAGGGGCAGCAAAGGGGCAGCAAAGGGGCAGCAAGGGGGCAGCAAAGGGGCAGCAAAGGGGCAGCAAGGGGCAGCAAGGGGCAGCAAGGGGGCAGCAAGGGGGCAGCAAGGGGCAGGCAAGGGGCAGCAAAGGGGCAGCAAAGGGGCAGCAAAGGGGCAGCAAGGGGGCAGCAAAGGGGGCAGCAAGGGGGCAGCAAGGGGGCAGCAAGGGGCAGGCAAGGGGCAGCAAAGGGGCAGCAAAGGGGCAGCAAGGGGGCAGCAAGGGGCAGCAAAGGGGCAGCAAGGGGGCAGCAAGGGGGCAGCAAGGGGCAGCAAAGGGGCAGCAAGGGGGCAGCAAGGGGCAGCAACGAGAGGGGTGGGGAGGCTGTGTGAGTTCCTGGTGGTGAGTGGATAAGCCGAAGCCATTGGCTTTGCTTCCAGCCTGTGAGGGGCAGCTGGACGCACCTTCACGTCCTTGGCCCCCTGCCCTGGTTGCGGCCTTGGCCTGCCCCTTGGTGGTAGGCTGGGTAGTAACGGCATCCCGGGGGGGGCGTGGGAGCAGGGCAGCGGCCAGGGCCTGTGTGGCCAGCAGGCAGGCAGCGCAGGCAGGCAGGTGGGGGGAGGCGGCAGGGGCCTGGTGGTGTGGTGGCCAGACCCACAGTGTGCAGGGCATGAGGGTGTGCAGCGGCCTGAGCAGGCAACATCATGGCGCAGCTGCAGGGCGGCAGGGCTGCGACCCTGACGGTGTGCCACATTGCACTCCTGCCCTGCCCTGCCCTGCCCTGCCCTGCCCTGCCCTGCCCTGCCCTGCCCTGCCCTGCCCTGCCCTGCCCTGCCCTGCCCTGCCCTGCCCTGCCCTGCCCTGCCCTGCCCTGCCCTGCCCTGCCCTGCCCTGCCCTGCCCTGCCCTGCCCTGCCCTGCCCTGCCCTGCCCTGCCCTGCCCTGCCCTGCCCTGCCCTGCCCTGCCCTGCCCTGCCCTGCCCTGCCCTGCCCTGCCCTGCCCTGCCCTGCCCTGCCCTGCCCTGCCCTGCCCTGCCCTGCCCTGCCCTGCCCTGCCCTGCCCTGCCCTGCCCTGCCCTGCCCTGCCCTGCCCTGCCCTGCCCTGCCCTGCCCTCAGCACCCATACCCCTGCATGGGGCTGTGGCACTGGGCACCCTCCCCACAGCTCAGGCCCCAGTCTGCCTGCTGACGCCCAGACAAGCCAGGCATACAGCCAGCCAGGGAGGCCTACCCAGGCCCTTCGTGCAGGGGGGCAGCAGCAGCCCCTGGTACACACCTTCTGGGCAGCTTCCGCCTGCCGCAGCAGTGCTGGGCAGGGGGGCAGTTGGTCCTGGTCTAGCACCTGGCCCAGCTCCCCAGCCTCAAACTGGACCAGGCTGCAGTAGCCGTCCTGCGCCGCAGCAGGAGCAGCAGGGGGGATGGCAGGGTCAGAGGGGGTGGGGTCAGGGCCAGTGTGAGAGGGAGGTCGGGGTGTAAGACTGGCAAGCAGGGGAGGGCTCAGGGACGCAGGGGCGGACGGGCTGGGGGCAGGCGTGTGCCAGGCTGTCCTGTCCGGCTGACCTGACCTGTGAGGACACGGCCAGGCGGCGGCCATCACAGCTCCAGGCCAGGTCGGTGCAGGCCGCCATGTGCAGCCCGCCCAGCAGCACCAGCGGGGTCAAGCTCTGCGGGCCAGCCAGGGTGCAGGGGGGGGTGCAGGGCACAGCCAACCTGGCAGGCTGCAGCTGCAGTGTGCAGGCCCTCAGCCCCACTGCCCCGCTGCCCCACACAGCCCGCTCCCCCGCACCGCATCGCCCCACCACTACCAACCCGCTCACAGTGGCAGGCTGTTCACGGCCGGCAGTGCCCAGCGCCTCCTCGCAGCTGACAGAGCCCCTCTCAGGCGGAGGCAGAGGCCAAGCCCCTCCCTCCCCCCCTGCCCCCTCCCCCCCTGCCCCCTCCGGCCTGCCCCCTGACCACGCCGCCCCCCCCCCCCCCCTGACCAGGTGCGCCCCCTGACCTGCGTGTCGTACACCATCACGCTGTCCAAAGTGGCCACGGCAAACACCATGCGGTACGGCAGCAGGGGCAGCGGCCCCCCGGGCAGGGCCTGGCCAGCAGCAGGCAGCGGCCCCCCCTGCTGGCTGCCGGGGCTGTGTGCAGCAGGGGAGGTAGGGGGGGAGTGGGCGGCTGGGCCGCCGGCTGCTGTGGGGGCCTGGGCCTTGTGAGGGGGTGCGGGGCGCAGGGCGTACAGCAGCGGGTTGAAGCGCACGGCCACTGGGGCGCGGCTGAGACTGGGCAGCACCCAGATAGGGCCAGACCTGGGCAGGGGGGGGGGCAGAGCTGCCTGAGGTGGGGTGGGGGGCCCAGGGCGGCTGGAGGTTGACAGCAGCTGGGGGCAGGGCGGGGGGTCCTGGGTGGCTGGACGTGGCAGAGGGTGCAGAGGGGGGGGGCCTGACAGCAGCAGCAGGTCAGGGCTGCATCCTGGACCTGGTGCTGCAGGAGGGGGGGGTGCCCCAGCCCTGGTGCCCAGGGCCAGGAGGGCAGGGGGTCAGGGGTCAAGGGGGGTCAGGGGGGGGCAGTGGGGGAGGCATAGGCCACACACCAGTCGTTGCGTGCGAAGACAAAGGTTGCCGGCAGGGGGGGTGACGCGGCGTCCTGGCGCCAGCTGCCAGCAGGGACCACCAGCAAGGAGCCTGAGGCCAGCAGGGGGGGCAGGCTGGGGGCGGCAGCAGGCAGCTGAGAGGGCATAGGGGGAGGGGGCTTACGCCTGGGCCTTGCCCATATAGACGCCGGGTAGCAGCAGGTGGGGGCAGTGGGCGCACCACAGGGCACAAGGCGCGCTGCTGGGTGGCGCTGCCCGCTGTCAGGACCTGGACCCCGGCTCCATCTCAGCCCACTACGTCATCAGATCGCTGCCCTAACCCCCAGAGGCCTCCCCCCTCCAGCCCCCCCCTCAGCTCCCCTCTCCCAGATCTCCCCTCCCCCTCCACCCCCTCACACCCCCCACCATCAGGGGACCAGGCCAGGCGGCGGAAGAATGACGGCAGCGCCTCATCCAGGAACAGGGCGGCGTGCTTGGCGGCGGGCGGAGCAGCAGCGGGCGGAGGGCTGGCCCCAGCCCCTCCCCGGCCTGCCCCAGGCCCAGCTGCTGCCTCGCCCTGAGCTGCTGCGGGAGGCAGTGTGCCACTGGGCAGCGTCAGGCCAGGCAGGCCCGGGGCAACAGGACCCCGGGAGGAGTGAGGTGGATGAGGTTTGGTGAAGAGTAGGAGGGGGAGGACCCCTGACCCTGACCCTGACCTGGCAGCAGGCCTACAGAGGGGCCAGCAAGGCCAGGGGGCAGCAGGGCCAGGGGGCAGGCCTGAGAGCTGTCCCCTGACTTGGCCCGCCCCTCATGGTCCGTGCAGCGCAGTACAGGGGGGCTGCCGGCCTGGCCCCCCGCCCCCCCTCCCCCTGGCCTGCCTGGCCGCACCTGGCAGCAGGCGCCTGCTGAGGCTGGCCACCACCACCGTGTCCTTCAGCACAGCGGCGCTGCTGGGGGGCGGCCCGGAGCCAGGCCGGGCCCTGGGCCCAAACACCTGGGGCAGCAGGGCAGGGGGGGCAGGGTGGTGGGGGGGCAGCGCCTGTGCGGGCAGCGCCTGGTCCTGCCTGCATTGTGGCGCTGCGCCCCTGACCCCCCCAGCCTGCCTGCGCCCTGCCTGGGGTCAGCAGCCACCTCTGCTGTGGTTGTCTGTTGGTTGCATGAGCCTGGCCCGCGTGACCTCCTTGCTGACCAGCATGACCTCGTGACTCATACCATGACGGCAGCGTGGGCCCAGGGGCTGCACCCAGCAGCAGGGGCTGGGGCCTGGCCCGCATGACCCCAGTCCTGCCCCAGGGATCTGTGAGAGCAGCCGGGGGGATGTGGTGCACACTGGCCGTGGCTGAAGGTCCGTTCATGGAGCTACCCGTATCTACACTGCACAGTGGCAGTCTGCGGCCCTCCACAGGGCCTCCAGCCACAGCCTTGTGCCCAGCCTCCGCCCCACCGCGGTGGACAGACTACATAGGCCCGGGCACAGTGCGCTGCAAGCCCCGCCTGGGCCACTGCTGGGCGTCTGCCCCCCTCACCCACACACGACCTGCCCTGCGCCGTTCACGATCACCGGACGTAGCCTTTGTCCCCATGCAAGCTGGGGAGCAGTCCATGTGGGGCAGGGGGAGGTGCAGGGCACGCAGCGCCCTCGCTGACCACAGCGGCACGGGGCATGGCGAGGGGTATGCCGGTCAGGCCGATAGGGGGCAGGCAGCGCCTCAGCCTGGCTGAACACTGGGCAGGGGGACCTTGTTGAACCAGGGTCTGCAGCCCGCTGCCCCTCCGCCCCTCCGCCCCTTGGCCCTGCCAGCCTGCTCACCTTGACTGTGCGGTCAGCGCTGGCTGATGCGGCCAGGCGCCCGTTGCGCGGGTCCCAAGCGCAGCCCTGCACATAGTGCTGGTGGCTGTCCAGCCGGCACTGCGGGCACACCACCACACAGCCCTCAGCAGCAGCAGTGGGTCAGCGCCAGCTCCCCCCCCCCCAACACACACACGAGGTGAGCTGACAGCAGCCGGCATCACGCCGCCAACAGGCTGGCAACATTACCCCCTGGCCGGCACTGGGCCAGCAGGTCAGGGTGGCAGCCAGCAGCAGCAGACCCCCTCTGTGCCTGCCAGGCTGACAGCCGTGAGGGATGTGTGGGAGGCAGGGGGGAGAGGGGGGATTCAAGTGGCCGGCTGCGGCTCACCACGCCCCTGCGCTGCGCAACGTCCCACATCACCACCACATTCTCCACACTAGCGCTCATGAGGGCGCTGCCGTCAGGCGCCCAGGCCAGGTCGTGAATGTCCTGGCCATGCCCCCGCAGCGTGCCGCACAGCCGCCACTCGCCGCCCGCCCCCCCTGCAGCCACCAGGGGGGCGGGGGCACCTGGACAGGGCCCAGGGACATGGCCTGACACTGCCACCAGCAGCAGGGGGGAGCAGCGCCAGCTCGGGGGGGGAGTGACAGCAGCAGCCGCAGCAGCAGCAGCACAACAGAGCCCCCAACAGGCCTAGGGGGAACTTATGGCCGGCCATAGCTGGCAGTGTGGTCACCCAGGCACCTCGCCCTCACCTGCCTCCTCCACAGCGTGCCACAGCGACAGCTCGCCCCCGTCACACCCCACAGCCACCTGCTCCCCTACAGCCAAGGGAGGGGGGCGGGCCGGAGGGACAAGGGCAGCAGGGCAGCGGCGCAAGGGGAAGTGGCTGACTTCACACTGCTGCCCCTGACACCTGCAGTCGCAGGCCGGGGGGCTGATGCTGCCTCTGGACGCTGCAGGCTGTGCTGCAGCTGCGAAGCTTCAATGGTCCCTTGCCCTCCACCCCCTGCATCAACCAGACCCTGACCCACTGCTGACGTCCCTCCCTGCCCTTGCCTGTCCGGCGCCATGCCCTCCAGCCCTGCCCCTGCGAGCTGACCAGGCGCTGAGGTGCCTTGCTGCACCTGAGGGGGAGAAGCGCACGCAGTTCACGCCGCTGGCAAGGCCACCAAAGCTGGACAGATAGGCCACACCGGGCGAGCCATCAGCGTCGCAGCTGACCTGCGGGGGCAACGCCAGCACCGCGGCTGATGGCGTAGTAGTCAAGGCTATAGTGGCGCTCTGGCTCAGGGACGCACCTCCCAAAGCTACGGCGATGCCGCGGTCCGCGGTCCGCGCAGGAAGCGAGTCGACATGTGTCGCTGTCAGTGTCTTGTGCCACCGCTGCCGTCTACTATTGTCAGATGGGTGCGAATCGCGCACCTTGACATCCTTGTCTGCTCCCGCGGTTAGCAGCAATGTCGGGTCTGCTGGGTGGAAGTCAAGACTGCAGACAGGCTCCCTGCCGTGCCAGACGATTTGGATTGTTTTGGCCTTCATTCAAGTTCAAAAGAGGAGCGAGCAAGCATCCTAGTACAAGAGTATCGGAACGCGACTGCAATTGGGTTCTAAGCCGGTCGCGCAAGCTGTGGCGACGTGCTTGTCCCACATGGCTCCCATGCATTGCTACGTTGCATGAATTGCTGACCTCGCTGAACCAACTACCGACAGTCCACAGAGCCACTTGTGCTGCCTGACTTCATCAATTGCTCTATGTCAGCCTGCACGCCCTCTTCCAGTCAGGTATGCTGTGGAGGGGCCTCAGGGCCTGTTTAGTCCACTCCAACAGCGAATGACAATCGTAAGTCCAGCTATGTAATTCCAATGTGCCGTCCACTACAAAGCGCGATGAAGGGCAAGAAGCGCAAGGGCGTGGATGAGCCCAAACAGCCCAAAACCCAAGGTGCCCAAGCCCAAGCCCAAGGGAAAGCCTGACACAGTGGGCTGGGTAGGCCCTGTCTCGCCGGCAGGGGCACGCGCACGGGCAAGGGTCCTTGGGTGCCATCCTGCCCCCCACCCTTCAACCTCACCCCCATTGCTGGGTCAGGTAGCCACTTCATCACGATAGATACCAGGGTCTTGTTGGTTACAGATAACACAGCCCTTACCCATTAGTAGGGGAATAGTGTACTGTGGAAGGGCTGGAGGTGCTGTGGCAGGTGGCTCGTGGGTCGATTGTAGTGCTATGACAAGTTACAGTTGTAGGAAGAAGGCTAGCAACCGGGCACTCGGGAGAGGGTCAAAGAACATGCGGAAGCTAGGAATGGAAAACCAAACATGAAGGCCTGACGTCATGTTTTACGCGGGACCCCTTTATGACGTCATGTTTTGCACGGGACCCCTTGACCAGACCAGCAGCAACACACAGGCCATAAGTCTCAGGCAAGTGAATGGCAGCATTGGTTACCTGTGCAGCTTGCAGCTTGCAGCTGGCCCATGCCATCCACTTCTCTGCCGAACAGCAGACGCAAGGTGGCAACATCAAGGAGCCACTGCTGAACATGCTGACCCACCCCCGGCCAGCTCACAAGCAGCAGTAGTGATGTGAAGATAGTGCGGGCAGACCTGCTGAGAGCATGCTTGGGGCTACTCGGCGCTGACTGGGCACTCTACCCAGGCAAATCCACAAGGTCAGCCCGGACCAGCCTTGCCTCCCAGCTGCTCATGCTGGGCCGGCCAAGCTGCCTGGCTGCCTGGCTGCCTGGCTGTGTGCTGCTGCCTGGCTTTGCAGCCCCCTCTATAGCCCACTGCCACGACTGAGGTCTCACACAATCTTCCACTTGCGTTCAAAGGCTGTGGTTATTCTTGCCAGGCAGTACGCGGCAGACAGCGCGTACTCGCTGACGCTGATGTTCAGGTCCACCTAGGCAGCGGCATACTGCAAGACCATGGGTGTGCGGTGGGAGTGTGGGGAAGGGGTGCCACAGGCCTGGATAGGTGGCTAGGTGGCCCAGCAGCAGCAGCACAGGGGCAGGCAGGCAGGCAGGCAGGCCCCTCCCCCACTCACCCAGGGTGCGTCAATCTTTCCGTGTGCAAAGGCGCCCACCACAAACACGATGGGCTTGCCGTCTGGCAGCTCGTGGACATACTCCTCCATCTCCACCTGCACGCCACACCGCCATGCTATGCTGGTAGCCCCGCACAGCAATAAACACCATGCAGGGGTGGGGAGGAAGAGGCTGGTGAGGAAGCCCCTCACCCTACACCACCGCAGCCAGCACTGCAGCAGCCGGCTGCCCATGCATCCCCAGGGTGTGTGCAGCTGGTGGGCAGGGGGCGGAGCCCAAGGTGGGGCCTGGAGAGGGCCAGGGGCTGGGCGGCAATCAGGGCGGGCCACCCGGCTGTACCTACTCTCTTGTCAGCAGCCCAGCTAAAGCCCAGCCGCAAGCAGTCCAGAGGCAGGTACTTGGTGACGGGTCCCTTCACCACCTGCACCGCACCAAGGCTGCTGGTCAGGGAACACCCTGTGCTAGCGCCCTTGGGCTGCTGCTGCTGCTGCTGCTGCTGCTGCTACTGCGGTCCATTTGTCATCGTCACTGTTCAATAGGCCAAAGCTGCTGCTGCCGCCTCCGTTGCTGCCGCTGCTGGCGTTGCTGCTTACTTTCAGCAGCTTGTCTGGTCCATTGCTGGACCGGATGCTTAGCTTCTGTAAGAGCTGTGCCATGAGGCCGCAGAAGCGGCGGAAGGTGCGCGGCAGCCTGACCTGCCCAGTGTCAGGTGGGCAGCAGCAGGTCAGCTCTCCGCCTGGTCACACGCTGCTGCTGTGCTGGTGGCATAGGAGGGTGCTGGGCTGTGCAGCCAACGGCAGATGCAACAGCGCCCACCTTGGGGCTGATGGAGATGAGGACATTCTTGTGGGTACGTACGTACACTGCTTTGACCTTGCCTGCCTTGTTGAGGGGGGAGTCTAAGATGCTCAGCAAGGCCTGCCCGGGATAGCAAGGAAGGGTTGAACACTGTCAAGAGAGCTGAAGACATGAGTCGGCATGAATGGCGCAGGGCATGCCTGCCCACCTGATGGCAGATGTCTGGTCTATACAAGGCTGGGTCCTTCTTGTGCTTCCGTAGATACGATGCATGGTCATCGCAATTGAGTAGCACATAGGCCTGTACCGTTTAGGAGAGAGGACGAGTCGGCTACCCCTTCCTAAGCATGCAATCGAGGCACATCCAGTCACCTGAGCCGCTCAGCCCCACCTTGCCGACCTGGGCCACCTCAAGCTGAGCATCCTCTAAGCAGAAGATTACCCCTTGACCAGCAGCGAGCCGCTCCTCTTGCTCCTCCTGTTCGGCGGGGGGCTGGAGGCCGCCAACCATGACCCGTACCTATTAATGTTGTTGAACGGGCGAGATGTGTGGAGATGGGCGCAAGCGTGGTAGCGCGTTATGGGCTGCGGAGTGTGGACCCAAACATCACACAGACAAAGCATCGATCCATGATACAGACAATTCCCGGTAGCCTTGCCGCTGTCGCTAAGGAGCAGCAGAGGTAACACAATATATTGGGTTCACATGCTGCAATGAAAACTGAGCCAGCTATGGCTGAGGACGGTGACAAGGAGGTTGAGTACACGCTGAAGAGGGACACATTTACGAACCGCGAGTACAATTCCTTCCTGGTGCGTGTTGATGGAGAAAATGCTTACAACCATCCTCTCAATCCACCCAGCATCGCCGTAGGTATGCGGGAGCGTATTCGAGTGTCCCGCCAAGTACTTGCCTCTTAAGCCCATTGGCAAGGGTGCTTATGGAGTCGTATGGTGCGACTCGCAGTGCTTTAGCGACTATTCATATTCTTGCCAGCTCTTGCCAGTACCATGCAAGCCCTCCCAGCCAGTTTGTGCCTGCAGCTCAGCTCGGGACTTGGAGACCAACACAAAAGTGGCAATCAAGAAGATAGCAAATGCCTTTGAGAACAGTGTGGATGCCAAGCGCACACTGCGGGAGATCAAGCTCTTACGACACTTATCCCATGAAAACATTGTCCAGATCCTGGACATCATTCCACCAGTCACTCGAACCCAGTTCAGAGATGTGTACATTGTGTACGAGCTCATGGACACAGACCTGCATCAAATCATCAGGTCGCCCCAGCCGTTGTCAGACGACCATTGCCAATACTTCATCTACGAGTGAGTGAGCCAGCAGCAGTCAGCAGGGCATGCCAGCCTGAGCTTCACATGATCCTCATGGCGCAGCTGGGTGCACTGGCCGTAGTGTGGCTGACCTGTGTCCTGACACCTATAACTGTGCCTGGCCTGTGGTGCCTGCAGGGTGAGTGCTACTGGCTGAGGCCCATCCTGGCTGGGGAGTAAACTGACCCCGTGAGCCTGAGCACGCCTCAGTGAGCAGTCCAGTGAGCAGCCAGGACAGTGCTGGGTCAGTGGGGTGAGGTGTGGAGCGCAGCAGCCTGGGGCACCTGCAGTGGCTGGGGCTGCGTGCAGGTGCTGCGAGGCCTCAAGTTCATCCACTCCGCCCAGATCCTGCATCGCGACCTCAAGCCCTCCAACCTGCTGGTGAACGCAAACTGTGACCTCAAGATCTGTGACTTTGGGCTGGCCCGCACAGCGGCCTCCAACCAGGAGGAGTTCATGACAGAGTGAGGCGGAGGGGCGGCGCCCTCACTGCAGGCCAGCGCCTGGGCGGCAGGGCCAGGCGGCAGCAGTGCAGGCAGATGCAGCTGTGCTGCGGTACAGCTGTGTGTCGGGATCAGGGCACAACTCGACAGGGGGCTGCACAGGTGCAGGCACACAGGGCAATGGCAGTGGCAGTGGCAGGCTCTCAACAGACACGCCGGCAGTGGCACAGGGCAGCCCAGTGCCTGCACCTGCGCAGCCCCCTGTCGAGTTGTGCCCCTGCTCTGTGCAGGTATGTGGTGACGCGCTGGTACCGCGCCCCTGAGCTGCTGCTGTCATGCTCAGAGTACGGCAACGCCATTGACGTGTGGTGCGTGTCGTTTAGCACCTCCTGCCTGCGCCCCTGCCGCCACCACTGCCTGCCACCCAGCCCCTGATGCGTCACATCGTCTGCCCGGGGCACTGGGGCGCTGGCAGCCCTTCAGTGGCCCTGCAGCCACAGCCTGGGGCAGTGCAGGCCTGGGGCGGCGCGTCATCATTACCAGCATACGGCGCCGCTGCTGCACACAGGCGCTATGGGTTGCAGTCGAGGCTGCAGGGCAGCGAGCGACTGTGTCCTGCACCCACCTTGGCTCCGGCCCGGTCACGGCTTTTCACGCGCAGGTCTGTTGGCTGCATCCTGGCCGAGCTGCTGGGCCGCAAGCCGCTGTTCCCCGGCAAGGACTACGTGCACCAGCTGAACCTCATCACGCGCCTCATCGGCTCGCCCTCAGAGGCCGAGCTGGGCTTCATCACCAGCGACAAGGCGCGGCGCTACATCCGCGCGCTGCCACGCTGCGAACGCACCGACCTGAGGCGGCTGTGGCCCAACGCAAACGCGAAGGCAAGCGGCAGGCAGAGGCCGGGTGGATAGGGTAGCTACTGATCAGGCCCACGGGCCCCTGCCCTCTCAGGCACCACACCTGGCCCTCTTAGGCGCTGGCACCCGGCCCTCTGTGTCTCTTAACCGGGTCAGCTGCAGGTGGCGGCCTCTCACTACACCTCAGGGTTAGCCCTAACCCTAATCCTAACCCTAACCCCTCACTGCACCGCAGGCCGTGGACCTCATCGACCGCATGCTGGTGTTTGACCCCAGCGCCCGCATCAGCGTGGAGGCAGCGCTGGCGCACCCCTACCTGGCCTCCCTGCATGACGACAGCGACGAGCCCTCCTGCGCCACCAGCTTTGACCTGGACCTGGACAGCGAGCAGCTCACGCCTGACGTGGTGAGTGCGCCGCCCTGCCGCCCTGGGCCCAGTGTGAGAGGGGTGAATGGGGGAGCCAGCTCAAGTTGCTCTGCAGCCCCTGGGGCCGAGCTGCGAGGTGCAGGGGGGCAGGGGGCGCACAGCAAGGGGCCAGTGAGGAGCAGGGAAGCAGTGGGGTATGGAGGGGGTACCCTAACCCTCAGCCGTGGCCTGAGCGGCGCCGCTGGCCAGTGCTGGCTGCAGGTGCGGGAGATCATCCTGCGGGACGTGGTGGCCATGCACCCGGAGTACGCGGATGAGATGAGCTCCGCGCAGGCAGCGGCGGCGGCTGAGCGAGCCCGCCAGCAGGCGCTGCACCAGCAGCACACCATGGGGTTGAGGGCGCCCACCTCTGGCCCTGGGCCGTTGCCGGTGGCGCCGCACGCCGCCACCCTGCTGATGTCCAGCGACCACAGCAGCTAGCAGGCTGGCTGAGGAAGGCTGGGGCTCAGCACACCCGGCCACGCACCCCCCCTGGGGGTAGGGAGTCGAGTCGGCGGGGGGAGGGGGCAGGGAGCTGGGCGCTGGGACGCCTCTGCTGCTTCTGCTGCCCAGCAGCCCATGGTGAGGTGGGAGGCGCCCTGCCCCCTGCTGCCTGTGTGGCAGTGTGGTGCTGGTGCAGCCCACCCGGTCACCCCCCCCCTGGAGGCTGGCGGCGCTGTGAGGTGTGCTGGAGCAAGGCTGGGAGTGGTGTGTGGCTGCACCGTGTGCCCGTACCTGCATCGTGTTAGGGTGTGTTGAGCAGCCCGGGCTGGCACCCCCTGCCAGGCTGTCTTAGTCGCTGCCTTAGCTGGGCCGCAGTAGTGGCAGGGCGCATGCCATAATGAGCAACAGCTAGGGGTGCCTGGGTGCAGGCTGCTGCGTGACCCGACCCGCTATTCATCCTGTGTTACGGCCACCAGCCCATGTGGCACCATGTCTGCAGAGCATCTGACATGCAGAGCATCTTACGTAGTTAGGGCTGGGTCGTCCTGGGGGCTGACTAGGGCTTGCCTAGGCTTGCTGCAGCAGTGGCAGCAGGCCTGTCGCCCCGCTGCTGACAGTGTGCATAAGACGTTTGATACGAGTTCAGGGATCAGGCTTGCGTAAGCGGGCCATGCGACCGAGCTAACAATGCTTGTGGAACGACTTGCAATGGGCCAGCCTTGTGATGCTGGTACGGCATTAAATTGTCCACCTTGGTGCATGGCTGCATGGAGAAGCTAAGGAAGGTAGATCACATGGAGGATTAGTTCAGGACAGAGGCGCCTGGCCCACAGGCGCCCCGCACAGCCCAGCTGCCGCGCTTGCACTGCGTCCTGGTGCACTGGCACTGCTGGCTGAGGGCCACCCCGCATGCCCTGCTCCACCCCACCTAGGGGTACCATGAGGGGGCAGCTGCCGGGCAGGGTTAGGGTTAGGTCAGCCAGGGCTCCTCCCAGCCAGAGTACAGTCACTGCTAGCTGCCAGGTTGTCTGAGCTAGGCCCCAATGAGCCTTCGTATGCAAGCAAGGAGCGTAGCATTGCTGGCAGTCCCACCTGCTGCTGGACCTTGACGTGGTCACCGCCTGCTGCACCTTGCTGCCTTAGGTATTGTAGGAGCCTGGACAATGTTTTGCAGCCAGACTTGCCGGCACTGGTGGCGCAATTGGTGTGACCTTGGCGTGTAATATCAGCACTTGCAAACGCGGCAGCTCGACAATCACACTGCCAGGGATGGGCTCCCAACACGCTCCATCAAGCACGCAGGCACAGCTGAGGAGGGGGGGGGCGCCACACACGTACTGCTCCTCATGCTTTCACGGCATGCTTTCACGACATGCTGCGCACTGGGGGCATCCCTGCTGCTGGGTGAACCGCCTGCACTACACAGCCTGTTGTTCAAGGACATCGACCCCACAGACCTCAACAGATACATAGTGTTGGTTGTGGTAGGTGTGCTGTACCGGGTAGGTGCGGACACGCCGCGCCGTGGGCTGACTGCCTGCTGCACATGAGGAGTTCAGGTTCCTCCCGGGCCGTGGCACTCCACAGCCCACGCCTGGATTGACTGCCTGGGTTGCCGGCTTCCTAACCCACAGCTCCTGCCCTACCGCCCTGCCACATGAGCACATGCATTGAATTCCTCTGAGGCAGTAGCACTCTGCGACCCAGGCTCAACCTCAGCCACCTTGTCCATGCATTACAGTCCATGCATTACAGGCCGCCCGTGATGCCAAGCGCTGAAAGCCCCTTGCTGCATGCGTTGACTTCAGTCAGGCCTATGGCCACCACCCTCGGCTGGGGCTGTGGGGACAGCTGAAGTCAAGGGTTGAGCTGCCTCGGCCCTTGCTTGCCTGCCTGTCATCCTGAGTAGGCGTGACAGCTGTGCGCTGGTTGACGGGCCGGGCCACACCTCTGCTGGGAACTGATAAAGGTGTCAGGGGAGTAGGGCTGCCCGCTGAGCCCACTCCTGTTTGCTCTCATTGTGCACGACACCAGTAAGGGGGTGCCTAGATCCTGGTGATGCGGTGAGGGTGCAAGGCACTCCCGCCACACTCTATGTAGGCTGATGACTAAGGAGCGACCGGCCAACCTAGAATTCTATTTCTAGGTTTCTAGGCTCAGGAAAAATTTCTAGGTTTCCAGCCGGCCAACCTAGAATTCTATTTCTAGGTTTCTAGGCTCAGGAAAAATTTCTAGGTTTCCGAGCCACCTAGAATTCTATGGGCGTACCCTACTGATGACTTGACCCTGGTCAGCATCTCTGCCCATGGGCAGCAGAGGTTAGTGTGCTAGCTGCCGGGATTTGACAATTGGAAGCAACCTCGCAGTGGGTGTGGGCCCTTTTGCCTTGTGTCCTCTCACGAGGGTTAGGGTACATCCAGGTTAGGTACATCCAGCTGCTTCGCACCAGAGCTACAAGCCAGGGGCTCTGACTCGGTTGAGGGTTAGGGCTAGGGGTACCTCTGACCCTGGCGCCTGCACTTCGACCCCGGACCCTCGCCCGGTGCCATCCAGCCATCAAACCAGGGGCTCGGTGTCATCAACAGAAACATCCAGGACTAGGCCGCTAGCAGTCCCGGGCAAGCTGCCCCACCACTCCTGTCGACCACAAGCAAGTGCAACGCCAAGCAACGGCTGCAACATCAGGGCAGATAGCCAACACCCCAACCCCGTCATTGGGATCGACACAGCTCACCGCATGTCTGTCTTTCCGTTGTCGTGGAATGCACTGAGAGCTGACAACGGCACAAAATGACAATGCTGCAAAATAGCGAGATTGCTCGACCTAGTCCCTGACAAGTTTACCCCCATGGGGCATGATGCGCACTGTCATGCCACCCCCTCCCGGTCCCTGCCATACAGATTGACCATGCCGCGAGTACGATTGCCATGGCGTCCCAACCCAACCTGATGCACCGCTGCTGCTCAATGGGCTGCCGCCCCCACCTGCCTATGAGCTGCCAACCCTCGACTTCTCCACCACTCCTTCAGCACACCTCATCAGGCACACCAAGGAGGCCTAACAGGCTCCATGCGCCCCTGGTGCTGCTCCCATGCAAGCCTCTAGAACTTTCACCCTCCGACCAGTCAGCAGTGGCTGTGACCCCCAGTGAGGCTGCTGGCACCCAGGCTCAACCCCAGCAGGGGCCTGCCCACCATGTAGTCTTGTCAGCTGGCGCACGCCCCTCATCAGGCCCAGCCCAGCTGCCCCCAGCTGCGTCATGGGCCCTGCCAGCCCATCAGCACCTCCCCCAGCAGGGCAGGCAGGCTGGGCACGTAGGGCATGGTCGCCATCATGACCTCAGCCAGCTGCGACGCCTTGAGGATGCGGCCCCACACCTGGCAGGGGGGACAGGCAGCGCAGCGGAGAGTCAACCCCGCAGCACGACTGGGCAGCAAGGTGAGCCAGCCAGCAGCAGGTGCCACCCAGCTGTGCAGCTGTGCTGTAGTCAGCAGTCGGGGAGAACAACAGGGGCCCAACTCTGGTTCCAGGAACCCCAGCACAGGGTACGGGGGAGGCATGCCGCAGTGTCTATTTATAGTATATATATGCATATCATACTTTAGTATTTGTTTTATAACAGCTTCCTGGTTAGCCAGGAGTGCCGCAGGGCCCGGCTCTGGCCAGCTTGCAGCGGACACGCGTCATGGCAGCTTGTGAGGAGCAGCCCAGTCCCACGGTCCCACCAGGAAGCACAGCGTGCTGATGGCTCGGCCCTCCTGCTGCAGGTTGGCGTCCAGGCGGTCCATCAGCGCCCAGGCTGCGAGGCTGCTGCACGCGCCGGGACCCGCCAGCCGCGCGGCCTCCGTCAGCTGCCAGTGCTGCCGCAGCAACGCCTCGCGCTGGCTCCGCACGCGCTTCTGCGCGCAACGCAGTCAATTAAAGTAAGCTCAGCAGCTCCACCGCCTAGCAGACAGCTGTTGGCCACACGTGCCGTGGTCAGCAGCATCAAGCGCAGCCCCAGCTGACCGCACTTCACGCAGCCGCTCACCATCATGCGGATGAACAGGCCCAGCGCCTCGTGCAGCTCTGCCATCTGCCCAGGCTCCAGGCGGCAGGCAGGCAGCGCTTGAGCTGACATGTGCAGCGGCAGCCCCTGCTGGTACAAGGCGTCGCGCTCAGCCTGCAGCCGCGCCCACAGTCTCTGGCTGCGCTGCTGGCCTGCCTGCCTGGCCTCCCACTCCCAGCCTCCCCCACACAGGCTGCTGCTGCAGGCCTCAAGGCAGCCGCCAGCTGCTGCAGTGGAGGGCGCACAGGTGGAGGGTTGGGAGGGTGCTGCCAGCAGCCCCTCCTCCACCCGGCAGTCCCGGCTGCTGCAGCTGCAGGGTCCCGCTGCCAGGCCCGCCACAGCAGCGACCCCCCCACTGTGCAGGGCGGGGCCCCCCTTGCTGCAGTGCGCCTGTGCTTGCGAGCCAGGGAGCCGGCCCACACCCTGGTGCTCGGCAACCACCTGCGTCCTCCTCCCCCAGGCCCCAGGCTGCCGCCCTCCCCCCGCCCGGCCTGTGCGCTGCAGCCGGTTGCCTGCAGCACATCAGTGGTGACCCCTGAGGTGAAGGCGTGGCCCACGTTGAGGCCTGCCATGAGGTGGTACTGCAGCGGGTTCAGCATGCACATGCAGCTGGTGGCCCAGGACATGCTGCGCGTCACCCTGGCCAGCTGCAGCTGCGCCCCAGGCTGCGACCCGGCCAGCAGGCAGCTGCTCAGCTGCTCCAGGACCTCGCGGCCAAAGGGGAACAGCTGCGATGCGGGCAGGCTGGCCAGCTGCTGCAGCATGTGCAGCTCACCAACAGCGCCTGAGGCCAGGCTGGGGGCAGCGGCTGCTCCACCCTGACCTGGCTCAGACACGGGGCGGGCCAGGATGCTGGCGGCCGCCCCTGCAGCAGGCTGGGGGTGCAGCAGGCCGCCATGGGGCTCCTCCAGCGGCCCGGCGGTGCTGCTGTGGCTGCCCAGGGCTGCACTGAGGCTGGGCAGCCACGGGTTGTGGACCTGTGCCGCCTTAACAGCACTGACTGTACTGTGAGACAAGGCCGAAGGGGGCGGGCTACCCGGTGCGCCACTGCTGCTGCTGCTGTGCAAGCGGTGCAGTTGTTGGTACCGCTCCAGGATCCCCACTTGCTCGTCGCAGGTCAGAATCGCCTGCGGCATGGCCCTGTGGGGCATGTGGATTGACAACCTGGCCCAGCCTGTTCCAGCTGGGCTAGCTCTGTGTGTTGTGCAGGGCGCAGCACACAACACCCCACACCTTCTCCAGTACTCGCAGCCGGGTCTTCAGCATTGCATTGGCTCGCTGCACTGTCTGGTAGGTGTCCCTGGCCAGCTTGGCTTGAGCTGTTAGCTCTTTGAAGCGCTCGTTTGCGCGCTTCCATGTGGTGCTGCTAGGCGAGCGAGGCCGCTTTACCCTGACCTGCCTCGGTTCGGCTTGCGGCCCATTGCTTACGCCTGCTCCCGTAAAAGCAAATGAGTCCAGAGGCTGAAGGAGAGGCAGCGGCTCGTCTCCCTGGCCCAAACCGCTGTCGCTCAGGAACGAAAAGTAACAGCCTAGAACTGAGGTAGGGGTACTGCAGCGCGCCGGCAGCTCGCACAGCGCCATTGTGCCGCAGGTGGTGCGTTCGGGCGGTCCATGCAGCCTTTCATGCAGACTTTGGACATTAGATTTGGACATTTTGGCTGCAGGCCACCCAACATCGTCGAACGTAAATGTAGTCGTACCTTGTATGTTTAGAGCAGAAGACAGATGTATGCACCGGACGTTACATATATACATATTTGAATCATGCATGTATTGCTGTTTTCGTGCGAAAGCTCACTAAGCAGCACCACCGGGCTTGACCTCGTTCTGCGCGCATGGGTTCGGGTCAAACATGCTGGGCAGTGAAAGGAGGAGGCCGCAGCTGCCTACATTAGCTGCTACGTGCGACCATGGGCCTGACAATTCACATCAATCCCCTCACACAGCCCCACTAAGCAGCCATGCGCCAGGTGCTGGTCCCAAGCCACGGCGACAAGGAGCAGGGGGAGTGGGGCAGAGCAGCAGCTGGCGGCCAGGTGGGGTTGCAGCCTGGGTCACATCGCACAGCTGCCCAGCTGCTGGCAGCAAGAGGCTCACTCTATGTCACGAAATCCCAATGTGCCAATGAATGGGAATGTGGGAGTGGTGAAGGGTGACCAAAAATGGTTGTAGGCATTTTTGGGCCAGCACAGTTGTGTGCATTTTTTATTTATATAGTGCTGGCCAGCGTGCACTGCTGTAAGCAGGTGAACAAAGCTCATTCAATAAGGAACAACATGTTTGATTGTGGGTAATCTCACTCCGCTACAATCACATCCTCGGCCGCACCCATGATAACTACAGCCCCCACTCCAGTGGCACTCTTTCCCCCTAGCCCACTTGACGCTACAAAGGTTTACAACCGCAGCTGAGACTGCAGCGGAGGCTGAAGCGGAGACAGCTTACAGTGCGGTGCAGCTGGGACTCAGCAGTGGATGGGTCTGCCCACCATGTAGTCTTGCCAGCTGGTGCAGCCCCTCATCAGGCCCAGCCCAGCTGCCCACTGCTGTAAGCAGGCTTGCCCTGTCCTCACCTAGCCTAGCCTGGACCAGCGCCACCTCCCTGAACTGCACTGACACCAGCGCTGCTGCTGAGCAGGGCTGAGCCGCACAGGGAGGAGTGGGACCTAGGGCAGCCCCGCATGTGTGCAGGGCCTGGCTGACCTCTGGCTGTGGTCCGCCTTGCGCTGCCGCCTGCAGGGTGGGGGCCCTGAGAGGGGGGCGGGGGGCCCGCTGTGGAGTGTGCAGCACCATGGTGAGAGGCCCCCTCCTAACCCCCTCGCCTCCCCTCCCCTCCCCCTCCATCCCTTCCCCCTCCTTCCCCTTCCATCCCTTCCCCCTCCTTCCCCCTCCATCCCCTCCATCCCCTCCCCCTCCATCCCCTTCCATCCCTTCCCCCTCCATCCCCTCCATCCCCTCCCCCTCCCCCTTCCCCTCCCCCTCCTTCCCCTCCCCCTGAGAGGCAGCCCCCGAACCCCTCGCCTCCCCTTCCCCTTCCCCTCCTCCCTCCCACCCCCATCTCCCCACAGCCAGGGGTTGGGTCCGAGCCTGCCCTGTCAGCTGCCCTGCCGCCAGCCTGGCCTGGCTGCTGCTGCAGGGGAGGCTGGCCGGGTAGGCCGCCAGCCCTCGGGCCCTGCAGCCCCCAGCCGGCCCGTCAAGGTGGGTCCCCCCCCGCCCCCCCCTGCTGCTGCTGCTGCTGCTGCTGCTGCCAGCTGCACGGTGGGCTAGGCAGGGCGGCGTGCAGCAGCTTTTGATTGCAGCGGATGATGGGTAATGGGAGGGCAGGTGGTAATCCCTCGGGATAAGGTGGTAATCCCCGAGGAAGCTGTGAGTTGAGTGAGGGGTGTGAGGGAGTGCCAGGGAGTGAGAGGGAGTGAGGGGTGTGGCTGCAGGTGGAGGTGCGGCCAGGGGTGCTTCATGAGGTGCAGCTGGGCAGGGCCCCGGCAGCACGACCCCGCAGCGCCCCCCACGCCCCCCGCCCTCAAGGTGTGACCTGGGTGTGACCTGGGTGTGGTTAGCTTGGCTGACCTTGCTGGCCTGGGCGTGATGATGAGGCTGCAGTGCCCTCCCCCCTTGCCCTCAGGTGCCCCCCCCCCAGCGGCGGCCCCCCCTCGCCAGCAGTCAGCCCGCCCTACTGCTCAAGCCAGGCCAGGGGCAGGGCCACAGCCCGTGGGGGGGCGGGGCGCTGCTGCCTGGGGGCTTGAGGGTGGCAGGGGGAGGGCGCCCAGCCCTGGCCCGCGTGCGCCTGCCCCCCCCTCCGCCCCTGGCCCCGTGGCGGCTGCGGTGCCAGTGCTTGAGGGCGCCATGAGGGCGGCGCTGAGGGCCAGGGCGCGGCTGCACCTGCCTCAGCGCACCGTACTGCTCAGGGCTTGCGCCAAGGTCAGGCCATGGGGCAGGGGGCAAAGCGTGTAGGGGGGGGGGCAGGGAGAGCGCCTAGGAGGGGGGGGGCAGCTCTACCTCCCCCCCCCTCCCTTACCAGGGGGGGGTGGGCAAGGTGGCGGGGGGTGCATGAGGAGGAGGGGGAGGGCAGGAGCAGGGGGTGCAGGGGGGGGGCTGTGCCTCAGGGGGTGTGCCTGGCGCCTAGCTGTGGGTCTGTCCGCCTCCCCGCTGCTGACCCGGCTGCCGGCCTGCCGCCCCCTGGCTGCGCTGCCGCAGGTGCTGGGCAAGCAGGAGGTGGAGCTGGTGGAGGGGGGACAAGATGAGCAGCGCGCAGTTCATGGCCGCCTGGGCAGCGCTGGGGGTGCAGGTGGGGGTGGGGGTAGGGGGGGGGAAAGGGCAGCAGCAGGGGTGCAGGTGGGGGTAGGGGGGGGCGGGGGGTAGGGGCAGCAGCAGTGGGCGGAGGGCATGGCCCTAAGACCTGGCTGTGCCCCTACCCCCCTCTTGACCAGGCAGGTGGCAGTGCCGCCCAGGCTGGGGGAGGTGAGGGGGAGGTGAGGGGGGGGTGAGGGGGGGGTGAGGGGGGGGTGAGGGGGGGGTGAGGGGGGGGTGAGGGGGAGGTGAGGGGGGGGGTGAGGGGGGGGTGAGGGGCTGCCTGGCTGCAGGTGGCGCCTGACCTGGCCCGGGCCATGTTCATCAAGTACGGGCAGGACGTGCGCGGCGCCATGCCTATCTCAGTGAGGGGGGAGGGGGAGGGGGCAGCGGTTGAAGGGGATGAGGGATGAGGGCAGTAGCGGAGGGAGTGGCCTGGCTTCCCCCCCCTGCCCGTTGCTCCGCCCGCCCATTGTTGTTGAGCCCTGCCCGTAACTGGCAGCCATCTCCCCCATGGTCTCCCCCCAACAGCCTGGCCCCCCCCTGCCTGCCCCCCCTCCAGCCTGCCCCCCCTCCAGCCTCCCCCCCTGCCTGCCCCCCCCTGGCAGGTGTTTGTCGAGTCGCTGCTGTACGGTGCGCCCCGGCAGCTGATGCTGGACAACGACACGGTGCAGCGCGGCGCCTACCCGGCAGGACGCCCAGCGCTGCATAGGGGTGGGCTGCGGGGGTAGAGGCAGGGGGGGGGTAGGGGGGGAGGGGGCGCAGGGGAAGGGGGCCAGCAGGGGTGAGGCGCTGCCCTGCCCTGCCCTTGCCTGCCTGCCTGCCCTGCCCTTGCCCGCCTGCCCTGGTCAGCCTCCAGCACCCTCAACAGCCAGCAGCGCGCACAGGCACAGGGGGGGGGGGTGGGGGGGGGGGGCGGGGGGGCAAGGGTCAGGGGTCAGGGTCAGCGGTCAGGGTTGGGGGGGAGCGGTCAGAGCAGCCGGGCGTGTGCCTCACCTGCCCCCTGAGGCCCATTGCACCTCACACCTCACACCTCCCCTCCCCCCCTCCTCCTCCCCCTCCCCCCCCTCCCCCCCCTCCAGGCAAGATCCAGTACCCTGAGTGCAAGAAGGGCGTGTGGCCGCCCAGCGACTGGGAGCCCCAGCTGGCCCAGCGCAGCGCCCTGCCGCCTGACTGCCGCCTGGCCCTGGACTGGGTGCACGGCTATGATGGGTGCGGCGGGGGGGAGGGGGGGGGGGGAGGGGGGGGGAGTGGAGGGGAAGGAAGCCCAGGGGAGGGGGGGGGGAGGGGGGCTGCAGGCTGATGGGCCCCTGACTACTGCTGCTCATGGGTCAGCGACCGTGCAGTTTGGGGGGGCAGCAGGGGGGGGCAGCAGGGGGGGGGTGCAGGGGGGGGGCACTCTGGCTGCCAGTGTCAGCACCTACCCCCCCGTGCCCCCCCCCTGCCCCCCCCCTACCCCCCCCTTCAGGTTCCAGGCCACCGCCCCCAACCTGTTCATCACGGGCAGCGGGGAGGTAGTGTACCCGGCAGCAGCAGTGGCCATTGTTTACAGCAGGGACACCCACACCCAGGTAACCCCCCCCCGGCCCCTCCCCAGCTCCTGCTGCCCCCCCCCCTCCCGCCCCCCCCCCCCTTGGGACCCCCCAGCGCTGACGGCAGCCCCCCTCCTTCCCCTCCTCCCCCTCCTCCATGCATGGTCCCCCCCCTCCCCCCCCCCTCCCTGCTTAGTGCTACCCCCGCTGCTGCTGCCTGCTGCCGTCAGCCTCCCCCCCTCTCTGATGGCCCTTGGCTGCCAGCACTCGGCAAGCAGCAGGGGGACTGCCCCTGACTGGCCCTGACCCTACCCCCACAAGCCCCCTGCCGCCCCCCTGCCCCCCTGCCCCCCCACCCCCACCCCCCTGTGCAGCGCTTTTTCCTCGCCCATGACGACGACATCCTCAGCCTGGCCCTGCACCCGGACAAGACCATCGTGGCCACCGGTCAGGTGC
>JASKMD010000006.1:13993836-14168836 GCA_030144725.1 Haematococcus lacustris
CCCGCTCCAGCCTAGCTTGGCCCTGGCTGCCTTGGCGTACAGCTTGACAATGCGCTCTGCAGGTCAGGTCAGGTCAGGTCAGGTCAGGTATCAGGTCAGGTATCAGGTCAGGTATCAGGTCAGGTATCAGGTCAGGTATCAGGTCAGGTATCAGGTCAGGTCTAGGTCAGGTATAAGGTCAGGTCATGTCCAGGTCCAGGCCCAGGTCCAAATCCAGGGTCAAGTCACCACCATTACTTGCCTGGGTTGGAGTAGTGCTGCTGCATGGCCACCGCCAGCTGCATGGAGTGCGCTCCAATGGTGTTGGCGTCACCCGCCAGGTGAATGCTGCCCAGCTCCTGCAGCTTGGCCACAAGCGCCTGGTTGCTGGGGTCCTCAAAGGCTGTCATGAGCATGGGGTGGCGGTGCCGAACATGGCGTCGCTGCAGATGGATCAGAGTCACAGTCTGACTCGGAGTCACAGTCAGAGTCACACTCCATGCTGGCAGGCTGGGGAGGCTGGGCAGGCTGGGCAGGGGCCCGTGGGGGGAGTGGGGGTAGGGGGGGAGCATCAGGGGGTTGGGGAGGCTGCACGGCTGGAGGCTGAGGGGTGCTGGGGGAGCCTGGGGTAGGGTAGCCCACGAGGCAGGTTAGAAAGATGCGCAGTACAAACAATGAAGCGATGAAGCGGAGCTGAGAGTGGATCTCAGCCCGCAGCCGGAGATGCTCCCGCAGCTTGCGCCTGGTCTTCTTGCAGCCGCGCAGCACTGCGCCCTCGGGGACCTTAATCACCTGCAGCCAAGCACAATTAACATTTTGACACAAGACACAAGGCGGGGTCAACACAAACAGTGCGGGGGCACATAAGGCGGGAGCAGACCCACACCTGACGTTGACGCGTGGCCCAGCCATCACGGCGCGCCTGCCGTTGCTTGCCTTGGGCGGAACGAGACGCTGCGATGGAACCAACAGGAGCGACGGGTTATCTCACAGCGCGTAACTCACGTCTAGGGCTCACTTCACGGCTAGGGACACGCACCTTTCTGCTTCTTCCCCGGGTCCTTCTTGTGCTTCTTCCTAGCCATCACGCGATGCACAGTGCGACGGGCGGTGCCTCTGCAAGCAACTTGGGTTTTCCGCGACAATATACGGTTGTGTGACGCTTGGGACACTACAGTCCCGCTATTGTGATGATACCCGTGTGTACTATCTCTACCCGTGTAACTCTGCAGCAATATCATGCTAGCTGATTCACGATGTAGGCAACCCAGCCAACTACCATGTGTGTTGGGAGGGGGTGGGCTGGGAGGGGTTAGGCTGGGAGGGAAGATCTGAATCAGTCAGGATCGCAAAATGAAGGAACTTGATGTTGAAGATGCATATACAAACTGATGTCACACACTCTAGCATTTATACTTCCCATGCAGCTGCCTACGGACCCCAACCCTGGCCCGCCCACCACTGCGCTGCTAACATACGCAGGCAAACAGGCACTCCCGGCTGAGGGCTAGGAGTCTGGGGGTATCAGCCGAACCAGCCACTTTCCCTAGCCTGGTCAGGGGGGGGTCATAGTGCAGAGGAAGCCGCCGCCATTGCCCAGCCTCAGATCCAGCAGGTCAGCGCAGCGGGCTACAGGTAACCTTGCCTACCACTGTTTGCCTGTTTCCTTGCATGGTGCAAATATTGCCCATGGGAGTTGCGGTTGGGTAGCGGAGGGTAGCGGGTGGTTTGGCTCGCCGTCAGCTCCTCATAGTGCAGTGGTCCTAGCTGCCTCGTCAGGCAGTATTCAGCGATTAGCATCTTAGCAGCCAACTCATTGAAGCTGGTCAGAAGTCAGTCAAGAGTGTGGCTGCTGACAAGGCGTGGCTGCAGCTGGTGTGACGGCCGTAGGGGAGGTGCTCAGTAGATGAAAGGGGGGGCGGCCAGTAGGAAGCGAGGGCACACGCAGTCCCACTCACACTGACCGTCCACCAGGGGGAGGGGGCGCTGGATGCTGCCTGCCACAAACCTGCAGGGGGAAGGGGAGCAAATTGGGGCCGGGGCCGGGGCGGGGGCGGGGGCAGGGGCGGGGGCGGGGCCCAAACTCACCGAAAGTCCCCCTCCATGGAGCCTGTGGGGGTTGTCTGCTGTGTGCAGCTCTGGTAGACCACCTCGTTGCCCCCGGCCTGCAGCAGGGGATACTTGCCCACCACCGCCTCGCCTGCGACCAGCCAGAATCGCTGGCTTCATGCGCGTGGGCCCTTCCGTTCATAGTTCATAGCCATACTTGGCTCAGCTAATAACATATAGCTCACGTCAATAGTTCTTACAAAGATTGCGCAAAATCGCAGGGCAAACCCCGCTTTTCACAGCCGCAGTTTGCAAAGCGCCCAGTTCACTTGAACCAAACGAAAGCGAAAAACCAACCTCCAATCTGTGGCATTGCGTAGCTAACGCTGCCCAGACCCTGACCACCCTTGACCGCACTTCATTTCCCCCTGCCCTGCAGAGGCACCCAGGGGGGGTGCTTCAAGGGCACCCCCCTCCCCCCTGGCTGCCTCCCCCCCCCCTTCCCCTCTCCCCCCCATCCCCCTCACCCACCTCGCACTTCGTCCTTCTGCCGCCCTGCCCCGTCGCGCATGATCCAGTGGCGGGCGCGCAGCTGGCAGCTGGTCATGGGCACGAAGGGGCCGGCGGCTGCGGGCCAGAGCTCCCGCTGCTCCTCCACTGACAGCAGGGCGAAGCGGATGCTGCGGCGGCACAAGGCAGCGGGACAGGCGCAGCACATCAGCAGCTGCGGGCACACTGGGTGTCTCAGTGGGTGTGTGGGTGAGGGTGTGGATGTGTGAGAGAAGAGGGATGGTGCGGCGGCACAAGGCAGCAGCAGCAGCAGCACAGTCAGGGTGCTAAGGACCAGCAACTCCAACAACCCTAGCAATCCTAACGACCCCATTAATCCTAACAACCTGATAACCATATTAACCCTACTGGCCATAATAATGGTGATGACAATGCGGATGGCCGGATAACCCTGATAACCTTGATAGGGTGATGAACTCAATGAACCTGATAAACCTGATCCAGGCGTGTGGAGGGAGCCAAGGACACGCCAAGGACGCGCCACACATATTGAGGGAGCTAGGGACGCTCAACAGCTGTGGAGCAGCAGCAGCAGTGGAGACCCCCACTGCCTTGAGAAGGTGTCCAACGGTTTGGGTGGAGGACGAACAGTCGCCGCAAGGTCAGCAGCAGTCCCCCCCCCCCCCGCCGCCCTGCCGACCTGTAGGTGAAGACCTTTTGGGTGCGCTGCGAGACCTCGGGGGCGAACAGGACGCTGGCCTGGATCCTCACCCCCCGCGTCACGGCCTCACCGCAGCCGCCCTCCGCCACCAGGGGGAACAGGCAGATGGCCTGGCAGGGGGGGGGGCGACCCACACACCCACACACACACCCACACACACACTCATACACTCACAGCAGGGAGGGGAGGGGGGGGGCTGGGTTTGGCGAGAGGATGGTGGATAGGCAGGGAGGAGCATTGGCATGAATCTTTGCCGCTTTCGCTTCCCCCCTCATCCCCTTCCCCTCATCCCTTCCCCCTCTCTTTCCCCTTCCCCCCTCCTTCCCCCCCCCCTCCCCCCTCCCTCCCACACACCTTGCTGTCCGGCCAGTCATTATCCAGGGGTGTCACCATATACCAGCCAGCAGCCAGGCGCCGACCCCACTCCTCAAACCAGGCCAGCACCCCACCCCCTGCTGCCCCCCCTGCTCCCCCCCCGCCAGCCCCCTCCCCCAACTCTGCGGCAGCCTGCACCCCCCGCCCAGCTACACCCCCTGCAGCAGGTCCTGCCTCTTCCCCACCCGCCGCTGCCCCTGCCTTGGCTTCATTGCCCCCTGCGCCTGCGCCTGATGCTGGGGCAGGCTGGGCAGGCTGGGTGGGAGGGGGGCCGGGGGCAGGGGGCCGGGGTGGGGGGCGGGGGGCGGCATCCAGCCAACTTGGCCTGCTGTTGACATGCACCGACTCGTCGACCAGATCCACAACAAACAGCTTCTGGAAGTTGAAGGAAGCTGCCACCAGTAAGCAGGGCTGGGGGTGGTGGATGGCGTTCTGGGGCATGAGAAAGGAGGGGGGAAGGGTAAGAGGGGAAGGGGAGGGGGAGGTCACTCGACGAACGGTCACTCATGTATCACATGCCACATTTCACTGGTAGCCACAGATGCTAGGTCACACTTCATTGGGTGTGTGTCACACTGTGCTGGGCTCTACCATGGTGCCACTGCTTTACTGTGTGTGGTGTGATGACGGCAGTAGGCAAATGCCGTCTGGTGATGGTGATGGTGCCGGTGCAGGCAGGTGATGTGCAGTGCTGCTGATGCTGTGGGTCTGACCTGGGAGTGGAGGAAGCTGGTCCACCACAGGGCGCGGGACAAGGGCAGCAGCCTCACCACGGCCATGTGATCATAGAAGGCATAGCTGCGAGCGCAGTCAACAATGCAAGATGTGCAGCCGCTGCCTCAACCGCCATCTCAGCAACTATGAAGTAAATTATTATACATATAGCGTACTCTCTCTTTTGGTATATTGTATCACATACATTATATGCTGTGAGGTGTACCACAGCGGTGATACGCCTTGTGTAGTGATACTGTAGGTGTGTGTAGTGATACGCCTTGTTGGTGATACGCTGATTAAATGAAAACCCGAAAATCGGACCCAAAGACACTATCGGCACATATTTGGTGACAGCGAGTCCGATGACGATGCGGACATACACACCGAGGTGCAGCCGAGGTGGCCGCGGAGACGAGGATGAGTCCATCACACATCGCGTGATGAGCGAGGTTTAGGCGACTATCTCGTCTGTCCGAGGTCTGCGGCTACGTCCAATGTATACAAGCCTGTAGCTATCTGACTATATAGGCCAGATATGTATGCTGTAGATGATAGCAGCCCATGTAAATGATGATATCTGCAGGTGTATGCGAATGATAGGATCCCATGAAATTCCATAACTCGGATGATTTCACCAAGGCTGCAAAGGGCGATCAGCTTGCTCCGCGTGACACCGCCAGTGTTCCGCAAGTCGCGAGTGTGCTAGATGCATGTATGGCTTGCACATAGAAATGTGCAAGTTGCGAGTCACCCGAAAAGAGCTCGCCTACGCAACCAGAGGCATGCTCAACGCGGCAAATGCGACCAAGCGCGGTAGCGAACATGTGTGCCAGGCTGGCATGTATAGTTATGATTGCACTAGGCTGGCATGTTGACTAGCAGCATCGGGCTTCGAGCAGGCCGACGCTCGTTGGGGATGGACGAATAGCTTGCTTCGTCGATGCCTGCCAGCCGTCACCGATGGCAACAGCCCTCGGATAATTGACGTGACGTTGACCGCGCTTTTGTATAATCGACGGGCCGCGGGGTACGCTTTTGATCATTGACGGGGCGCGGGGCACGCCCTTGCCCATACCCCTGACGGGCCGCGGACCTCATATGTAGTCGACAGGTGCCTCTAGAGCCGCGAGGCCTCGGCGCTGGTGCTGCAAGGCTCTCGAGGTCAGCCAGCAGCTCGCGTCGCTACGCTCCGCGGCTGCTGGCTGCGGTCTCGAGCTTTGAAGCACCAACGCCGAGGCCGAGTGGTTAACTTGAGGGTGCTGCTACAAATACAGCGCCGGGCGCATGCTCAAACTAATTTAGTTCCGTACATGGTGACGATGTGGCGACATGCTGTGCGGCGAAGCCGCACTGCTGGAGCAACATCATCGATTAGGAGTGACAGGGCGGGGCGTGCTCAGCACCAAACGCGACTTGCAACGCAGGCGGGAAGGCAGCTACGGTATGCAACCATGCTATACATATTACATAGGAAACTATATGATCCTGCATTTTGCATACACCTCAGATATTATATATAGTTATATCTAGATATATCTAGAAATAACTACATACACCAGGGACGCATTGTTCATCGTGCATAAGGAGCTCGCGGTGCCGGCTATCAGCTGCGTCGGCGGCACTGATGCCCCGGACCACAAGCTGGTCCATTGCTGGCACTTTCGTCAGGGTCAACTATTTGCTTGACTACTTACCGCAGGACCAAACAAATACCTTGTTTACTCTTTCCCGGTTATCTGAAGGACCAAACAAATACTTTGTTTACTCTTTCCCGGTTTCCTGAAGGACCAAACAAATACCTTGTTTACTCTTTCCCGGTTTCCCGAAGGACAAAAAACGATTCGGGATAGGGAATCGAAAGGGAGAGTACGGTATACCAGATATCTATATCACATAAACAAGAATATAGATATAGTATCCCATATTAACATGTATAAATCTTCCCAGCACCGGCTACCCCTACCCATGGCCGCCCATCCCCCTGCTGCTGCTGCTGCCACTCACCTTCCAAACATGCCGTCAAAGATCGATGGGTGGGGTGCACCACCAGGGCCGGCCAGGCCTCCCTCCCCCTCCTCCTCGTCCTCCTCATCCTCCTCATCCTCCTCGTCCTCTTCCTCCTCCTCTTCCTCCTCTGCCACCGCTGTCCCCGTTTGGGGTCCCTGGCCCTGCCCTTCCTCCCCCCCCAGCCCCGATTGCCGCCGTCCCTCCTCCTGCTGCTGCTGCTGCTGCTGCTGCCTCTGTCGTCTGATCAGGTCACGCAGGGCAGCCGCAGCCCCCGGTACCCCCTGCCGTACATCCAGCCTGGCATCAAACTCCAAGTCCTGGCCATCATGAAGCCTGCAACCGAACAGGGTGAGCAGGGCGGTGATAGGGGCAGCAGGTGCAGGTGATGGGGGATGCAAGGCATAGGGGCGGCAGCCCCTCCATGGCCCCCCCCCCCCACCAACCCTCCCTCAGCCTGCTCCCCCCTGCTGCTGCCGCCACCACCTGGCACCTGTAGATGGCTTTGAGGCCAGGCGGCAGGGGGGTGCCCAGGGCCTGCTCAGCCTGCTGCACCGCCTCCTCTGAGGCGCCAGGCCGCAAGGTGGAGCGGATGCGGGGCGCGTGCTCTGACAGCCAGGTCTGCGACCAGGCCAGGGCCAAGGGGGTCCAGGGGGGGTCAGGGGGGTCAGGGGGGTCAGGGGGGGTCAG
The DNA here is from genome assembly GCA_030144725.1 of Haematococcus lacustris. NCBI lineage: Eukaryota > Viridiplantae > Chlorophyta > Chlorophyceae > Chlamydomonadales > Haematococcaceae > Haematococcus > Haematococcus lacustris. The sequence goes on from JASKMD010000006.1 coordinate 14,000,882, forward strand.
CAGGGTCAGGGGGGTCAGGGGGGGTCAGGGGGGTCAGGGGGGTCAGGGGGGGTCAGCGGGGTCAGGGGGGTCAGGGGGGGTCAGGGGGTCCAGGGGGGGTGGCCGCAGGGCAGGCCAGCAGGGGGGCGGGGGCCATGCAGGCTTATGCTGTGGGCACTGCTGGCAAGGTGCTGGGGGAGGGCAGGGGGGGGGAGGGTGGTGGGAGGGAGGACGGGGGAAGGGATGGTTGGGGGAGGGAGGGTAGGGGGAGGGAGGGGTGGAGTGAGGGAGGGGGAGGGGTGTGATGGGTGGCAGTGACGGCACCCCCCTTTACACACCTCAATGCGCATCCATGCCTGCAGGCTGCGCCGCAGCATCTGAGTCGAGCCGCCACCTCGCCCAAACGCCTGGTGCCAGGCCCGGTAGGCCTGCCTGCCCAGCCACACACAACCAGGAGCAATGTAGCAGGCGGAGGGGGCAGGCTGCAAGGGGTAGAGGTAGGTGGAGGGTGGCATGACAGACTATGTTGAGTGAGAGGGGATGCCTAGAAAGGTGGGGTGGGGAAGGAGAGGTGTGAGGAGTGAGGGGGCGGGAGGAGTGGGGTGCCGCTTGGGAGTGCAGCCCCTCCCCCCTGTCCCCTCCTATCTATCACGCCCTCAGCTTGTCAGCACCACCATGCCCACATGGACGTCTCCATGCGGCTGTGCTGCAACTAGACCTCATGGCCGTGGTTGCCCTGGCCCATGGCAGTGCCAGTCAGCCATGGTGCCATGTGTGTTTGAGAGGGTGACCAGCCCAGCAGCCCAGAGGGCTCTCCCCTCGATTGTGTTTGTCACTCCCAGCCTCACTCCCACACCTTTTATGTGTGACGTCACACCCAGACTGGGCATAACCCCCCCTTGAGGGGCACCAAGAGGCTAGCCCTAACCCCTATGCCTCCTGCCCTAGTCGGGGACAGGTGATGGGGAAATGGGGGAATGGGGGAGAAATGGTGCACTGGCCACCCACTTGAAAGTTGGAGGCGCGCTTGCTGACGGCTCCACAGCAGGTGACGTCATGACCTTGTCAGCAGCGCCAGCGGGAGTGACCACAGGGGAAGGTGTGACGGTGGTGGGTTCAGCAGCAGGGGAGGACGAAGCTGCCTTGTCAGCAGCGAGTGGCCCTTGTGGTTCATTCCCACGAAGCCCTGCTGCCACGCCTGGCTTGGGAGGGTTACGTAACTCCCTGCTGGTGGGGTTGGGGTGCTGGCGGTGAGGTGGGCTGCAGCAGCCATGCTGCATGACGTGCTCAGGCATTGTGGGGGTGGTCTGCAGCCAGTCTGCTGCCAGCAGGGGCTGCCAAAGAAGATCGTCCTGGGCAGGGTCAAGCCATGCCCGTTGCACCTGGGCCGCAGCGCAGAGCGCACTGGCCGGTAGATAACTGCACAGCCAACATGGGCACGCGATGGGGTCGTTTTTTTCAATCTGCGTGGTGCATCGTCAGGCTCGTTCTAGGCCTTTGCGCACAGGTTCCTCCCCACCTTAGAATATGCGTCAGGCACTGCGGCTCTAGGTCGTTAATATGGTGTGATCGATCTGTCCCCTCCATGATGATGTGACGTGCTGCCTAGTACACAGCCTACGGCTCAGAAAGGGAATGCTTGTCTTCGTCACTACCCCACTTGCATCCACGTGTGACAATTGACGTGTGACAATTGCATCGATCGCTTCGCAGCCAGGCAGTGTCCCAAGGCTCGAACTACGGCTTATAGTCTGCTGCTAAGCACCGTTCCAATGGAGTGCCTCCAATCTCCTGCGCTGCAGCGCTGCCGTGCCGCTGCTGGAGCTCACACTAGCCGCAGCTGCATGTACGCTATGCAGTCGATGTGAGCTCAATTCACAAAGCGCCAAAAGGCCTCCCTTGGTCCTCCGCACGCAGGAGGTTGCTGCCAGCAGTGGATGCGCTTCAAGCCCGCGTACGACTGCATCCATCACCAATTGCGGGCAAGTGGAGCGAGTGTGGGCACGAAATCCCAACAAATATCCAGCCTTGTCCTGTTTCTTTTTGCGTTGTCTGTGCAGGCACAGCTGCGCAACGGGCTCGCAGAACACATCGCGTGGCAGCCAGCAGCGCCGATCTCACCGAGGTAGACCACATGTATCTTTGTGTATCCCACCCTGCAGTGGTGAACCCCCCTCCCTCTACACCTGCAGGACCTGCTGCAATTCCCTGACCGCCTGAAGTGGTACGAGTCAAAGTTCTGCGCAGACACCATGCCTGATTGGAATGCCGCCAGGCAAGCTGATCTCGGCAGGCACAGCTGGCTACCCTCTTCCACCCCTCACCGCAGCGCAGGCATTTTGGCAGACAGGACCGCCTCAGCTGCACACTCATCACCACTGTACTCACCAGGCCCAGCTGCCAGCTCCTGCCAGCTCCAACCAGCCATGCGCCTGCAGCCTCCAGCCCCTGACGCACTGCAGCCACCAGCCCCCCTAACCCAGCCACGAGGTAGCCCCCGCCTGTGGCCGTAACTGCCCCCCTGGTTCCTAGCCAGCATGGACCAGCATGGACCAGCATGGACCAGCCTGCCTCTGCCTGCCCCACTTGCCTGGTTAGGCATTGTCAGGGGGTATCATTACCACCGTGTGCTGCTGCCTTTGCCAGCCAGCGCATAAGGCAGTGTGACCAGGTGTGACCGGGTGAGAGTGGGTGTCACCAGGCACCTTGCATCATTCCCACCGGCCTCAATTAGCTCAGCAGGGCTACTGGTTTGCTGGCTCGCTAGCCATACCCCAGGCCTACCCCTGGCTAACCCTGGGCCCCCCCCTGACCCCCTCCCCCTCCAAGATCTACCACCCCAAGCCTACCTCCCTGCCCACACCAGCACTCTCAGCAGCCTGTCGCCCACATACACCCCCGCCAGCCCCTCTCCTCCGCCACCCAGCCCTCCACTACATCCACCCTCCCAGCCTCGTCAGGCCCCCCCTGCTGCCCCCCTGCCTGCCTCCCCCCGCGCTGCCACAGGCTGCTGGCCGTGCGTGACGTGGCGCCCGGGCTGCGTGAGCTGGCGCTGGAGGTGGAGATCAGCCGGGAGCGGGTGCCCCTGCGCAACGCATACCGCGGAGTAGGGCAGCGGGCCAGCCTGAGGGTGGTGGGCAACCTGGACCGCCAGCTCACTGGTAGGGGCCTCGGTGCCACCACCTGGGCATGGGGCGGGGCAGGGCAGGGCAAGACATGGGTAGACGGGCAGGCGGGCAGGCGGGCGGGCGGGCGGGCGGGCGGGCGGGCGGGCGGGCGGGCGGGCGGGCGGGCGGGCGGGCGGGCGGGCGGGCGGGCGGGCGGGCGGGCGGGCGGGCGGGCGGGCGGGCGGGCGGGCGGGCGGGCGGGCGGGCGGGCGGGCGGGCGGGCGGGCGGGCGGGCGGGCGGGCGGGCGGGCGGGCGGGCGGGCGGGCGGGCGGGCGGGCGGGCGGGCGGGCGGGCGGGCGGGCGGGCGGGCGGGCGGGCGGGCGGGCGGGCGGGCGGGCGGGCGGGCGGGCGGGCGGGCGGGCGGGCGGGCGGGCGGGCGGGCGGGCGGGCGGGCGGGCGGGCGGGGCGGGCGGGCGGGCGGGCGGGCGGGCGGGCGGGCGGGCGGGCGGGCGGGCGGGCGGGCGGGCGGGCGGGCGGGCGGGCGGGCGGGCGGGCGGGCGGGCGGGCCGGCCGGCCGGCCGGCGGGCGGGCGGGCGGGCGGGCAGGCAGGCAGGCAGGCGGGCAGGCGGGCAGGCGGGCAGGTGGGCAGGCGGGCAGACGGGCAGACGGGCAGGCAGGCAGGTAGGCAGGCAGGCAGGAGTCAGACTGGGTAGGGGTGATGGTTGGGCCATGCATGACTGTGCTGACATCAAACGACCTGATGAAGCACAGGCAGCCAAGGAGCCGGGCAGCAACCCTGTCCAGGCAGGCAGGCTGGTGGTGGAGCCGGGGGGGGGCCCAGGGGGTGGGTGCTAGCAGGCGCAGGGGCTAGCAGGCAGGCAGGCAGCCGTGTTCAGGGGCAGGTGGGTGGACAGGCAGGCAGGCGTGTCGTTGACACAGGCCGCATAGCTTCCACAGTGCTGGCACACAGCCAGCAAAGCAGGGGCTCTCAGGGTCAGCTGTGTCTCCCTGGCAAGCACTCCACCCCTAGCTCCTAAGGGCCCCTCTGCGCTGCCACATCCTAACCACCCCCTAACCACCTAACCACCCTCCGACCTCCAGCTTCAGCCCCCAGGCCCACTCCAGCCCCAGCCCTTGAGGCCCTTCACCCCTCACCCTCACCCCTGGGTGTGATCCTCCTCTCCCTTGCTCCCTCTCCAAACAGCCCTTGGCCCCTTCCAGGGCATCCACTAACAGCCCCTCCCCTGTTGGCCCCTCCTCCCCACCTGGGCGCAGTGTCCAGCCCCCCCTTCCCTCAAGAGCTGAACCGCACGCCGCTGTTCTTAGTGCGAGGAGACCTGTTTGCTAATGAGGTCAAGGCCGTGAGGGAGCCTGAAAGTGTGATGGTGAGTGTGAGGGGAGCATCTGGCTGAGAAGGGGTGGGGCAGGGAAGCTGGAGGAAGAAGATGTCGAGGAAGGGGAGGTGGAGGAAGGGGAGGAGGAGGAAGGGGCCTGAGGGGGCGGCAATCGGACAGAAGGGAGATCCGCAATGGAGGGTGGGAGGGTTCTGGAGGAAAGGGGCTGGTGTGCCGCCCCTGTTGGCATGGGTGCTTAGCTGGCCGTGCTGAGCTGTGCAGGCTGAGCTGACCGTCCTGGTGGGGCAGCGTGAGGCCCCTGAGCTGTGGGCCCTGGAGGTGGGCGACGACTGCCCTCCCTTGGAGCTGGGCCCATTCCTGGGCGAGGGGCTGGGGCTGAAGGGCACCGGCATCATGGCCATCTTCAGATACCCTAAGGTGGGAGCAGAGCTGGGGTTGAGGTGGGAGGGTGGTGGAGGTGCTGGGCGAGCTGGAGGTGTGAGCAGGGGCAGGGACATGTTCAAAGGGGTGGGTCAGGCAGCGAGTCTGGGAGCTGGGAGGAGTGGGGAACGTAAAATGGGGCAGGGCAAAGCCAAGGGCCCTGGGCGACATAGCTTCAAGCGTCACAGCAGTCTTGCTGCCCTTCCAGGTGCTGTTGTTCGTTCAAGGGCGCGGCATTGCTACCGCGCGTGCCTTGCTGGAGTGCAGCCACGACGTGCCTGGCATCAGCTGCCACTTGCGCCAAGAGGTCAAGGCGTACTACAAGGTGTGGCCGATGTATTTTTGTTTCTTTCAATGCCGTGTTTCGCGCGAGTGTTGTCTTCGCGCGCGTGTTGTATTCGCGACACCCCAATGTACAGAATGGAACACTGCCCTTAGCTGCAGCAGTGGCTCTCGGTGTGCAGGTGAAGAATGATGCGGATATCGTGTACAAGGAGCGTTTCCCTGCCTGGAGCGAAGCGGCAGCGACTCCGTCTGGCTGCAAGTTGTCGGTCGTGACGCACACAGGGACGTTCGGCCGGGCGTTCGACGACGACGACGAGTTGTTGTACGACCCAGACACCACCGCGGCCGTGATCCTCAGTGAGTTTTGAAGACAGTTGTGAGCAGCTGTAGCCTGCTTGGTTTGGATATGCAATTACCATGCTGTCCCTCGTCAATGGTCGCTTACGGTGTGCTCTGCATCACACACGCAGCGGGCGGCGACCCAGAAGCCGAAGCGGAGGCGCGGGAAGTGTGCGCGGAGGCGGAGATCCGATGCATTGTTGTGGACAGCCAGGAAGCGGCCAGCGTGGTGCATCACGACTCCACGCCAAAGAACTTCCGAAGATGGGTGACAGACCGGGCATAGGCGCCAGCGCACCAGCGCACACATTTGATTTTCAAACTTGGCGCAGACCCTGCAGCCTTCAACAGTCTTCCCTGGGCTTGTTGTCTGGGCTTTGCAGCAGGCCGAAGACGTATGTGGCTAGTGAGGTGTGGTGCTGGCTACCAATGAGTAGCCTAGGCACCTCAGCACCTCAGCAGCCAGCGCCATTCACTTAGTGTGGTGCCCTGTGGTGCCTGCACTGTGGTGTCTCACCGGGCGTGACATAGCCATGGCATGGCATGGCATGGGCTTCAAACGCCTGGAGCGATGCAATGTGTGCTCCTGCACCAGGCCAGGCACCATGCTAGGATTCACGTGGTGGTGGTGGTGATGTAGAAGGTTGTCCCACTCGCTTGGCACCACCCACCCTGGACGCCCACTTTTGACCCTCCTGGTGCCCGTGATGGTGGCGATGTTGATGTCAATGCCACTTCCTGCTGTCGCTTCTTTTGCTGCTGCTTCCATGCCAGCAGTGGTGCCGTAGTCGCCTCTGCGTGCTTTTGCTACTGGTAAAGCTGCTGGTAGCGTTGCAGGTAGTGGTGCTGTTGCGAGATGATGGTGCTGGCGGTGGCCAGACTTGGCTGGTGGTAGTGACAAAGCTGGTTGGTGTCATTGCCACTGCCCCAATGGGCTTCCCCAGCGCTGCTGCTCCTGCCGTCTGTTCTCTTGGTGGCGATGTGGGTGTCAGTGCCACTCCCCACTGCTGCTTCTTTTGCTGCTGCTCCCATGTCAGCAGTATTGACGAAGCTTGTTGGTGTCATTGCCACTGCCCCGGTATGGAGCGCTGCTGCTGCTGTCGGTTCCCTTGATGTACATTTGGCATGATGGGACGTTCACCAGGGACCAAGCACGGGGTCACACGCTCTACCTGACCTGCCCCACAAACACAGCCCAGTAGCAAGGTTTTATGGTGGCGATGGTTGGCTGCCAGGTGTGACAGTGCTCAGGTCCAGAACTGCTTTTGACACTCATTCTGTCAGCTGCAAGGCTGCGTGGCTGCGTGTGTTTACTATCAGCATGTTGTTCGTTCAAGTTATGCCATCCAGCCAACAAATGTCTGCCCGGATTGACGTTGTTGTGTTTTGATGACAAGGTGTGGTGGTGGTTGGTGCCCATGTGCCACTGACAGTTTCTTGTGAAGTTGGATAGGTAGAAGGTGAGTTGGGGAAGTACCACCGGCAGCAAGGCCCACAATATGGTATACTATCGATGGGTGGCCCATTCACCAATGGACGAACATGCTTTCAGCTGCCGCATGACCTTCAGCTCAAACGCTCCCAACTGACAGGGAACCGACCCCTAGTGGGTCACCCCCGCCATTGGCTGCACCCCCATGGCTCGCGAGATAACTTCTCACTCATCTCTGCACGGATGAGGCCGCCGATTGGCGCGATGAGCTGCTTATGGCCTGACTAGAGTGCAGCCAGCCCCAGCGGTTTGCCGGGTGGCTGGCACCCAACACGCGACGTGTTCTGGCGCCACGCAGAAACTCTTAGCAACAGCTAGAGGCAGCCTGGACCCAGCGCGGCGTGATTGGCGCATCCAAACTATTTTTCAAATCAGCATGCAACAGCGCTTTAAATCGCATTCTTCAACACGGGTTCAGTCCACATGTGACAGCAATGTCAAGGTGGTCTCCGCATCGGTGTTTGTGGTTCTTTTGCAGCCAAACGCAGCTAGAATCAGTCAAAAAGATGCATAAACTGAGCTGATATGAGTGTTCACCCCCCCACATGAAACGGCCCACACATCAAGACAACGCGATTCTGTTCTCCAGACACGTTAAGAAGTCACACAAGGAGCCGCGCTGAACTGGCAATTCATCATTTGACGTCCTGGTTGGACAGTTATGGCAGCCGGAGTTGCCTCCACGAGTTGCACGCTGTTCGGGTGACAGGTGGTTCGGGTACAGGTCACACGCCATACAAATACTCTCAGATATGTCATCAGCACTAGCACTAGCACTAGAACACATGTCAGGGGGGGTACTGCGCCCGACGAAAATTCAAACATTTGAATAGCTGGGCCACTGAGCGCGATAGCTGTTCTCTGATCACAGCCCCACTAAGTGGGCTATACCCAACACAACGCGACCTAATCTCTCAGCACCCCCGCCCGCCCCGGCACAGGTGCACATCAGCCCGAGCAGCCCGCTAGCTTCGCTTTGATGAGCTGCACCGCCCTGCGCAAAACTCGCTGTAAAACTCTTAAAGATCGGTCGGAGTTTATCAGGGGTGCAGCCAATGGCGGGGGTGACCAGTGGTGAGACGGCTGTAACTTTCCGATTACCGCACCGGTTATGTCTCATTATGTGCTCATTACAGCACAACGTAGGCACTTCAGCTGGGCATATCCTCACCATCTTAGGATGGTTATCCCGTTAGTAGGCCTGGCTGAGCAAAGCACCAAAGTGGTGTTTAGGTTCTGAGCCGTTGCGGGGTATGCTGTCCCACCTCCTTCCGACCCTTCCCCTCGGCCCCTCTATAGGCTTTATGCCTAGCACAGGAACCAGCAGTAGTAAACCAGGGGTCAATCGCTTAGCAGTGCTTATGAAGTTCATTGTTCGCTGCAGGCCACCGCTATCTACTACCCTCGCTGTACGTCCCTGCCTTCCCCCTGCCCACCTCCCAGCCCACCCCCCTCCCACTTAGGTTAACTCCAGCCCTCCCTGCCGCTCCCTGGCTCGCTGCCTGCCCCCCCCCACCCCCCCCATCCTTCCCGGGCCAGTGCTGTCCGCTCTCCTTGCTCCTCTTCCGGGCCTGCCCACAACACCCCAGCCCAGCCCACCACCCGCACATGTCGTTTGCAATGAGGATGAGAGGAAACAAGCAGCGTCCCAGCGGCCTGAAGGTTGATATCAATTTTCAAGAGAGCTTTTGTTGCGATTCTCCCCCCCCCTCCTACAGCTGCGTGGGGCCAACATGATGCGATGTAGGTGCTCTCGTAATGCGAGGGTGTGGCCTTACAAGAGTGGCAAGTGCTTGCATGGCGTTGAACCCTCGATGCAAGACTGTACCCGCAACTATGCGTACGGCATGCGCGTGTTCAGCAGCAAATGCTCCGAGCTGATAAAGTCTAGCGCGAAGCATTTCTCTAGCGGACCTCAATACTCAAAGAATCCGCACTTTCGCTTTGGACGATCTCCACACAAGCCCAAAGCCAGTCTCCGCAGCAACCGAGGTAGTATGGCAGGTGGCACCCAGGCCACGGACACACCTTGGTGAGTTTATTTGGCCTCTTCAGCTCTCGTCGTGCGGGCAACGAAGCAGCACAGCGCCATGCCTCGTGATCGTGTCTGGACCGTCTTACTCACCGCTGCACATGTTACGTTGCACATGTTATGGCAGACTGGCACCGACATATGCAAGCTGGTGCATGCACCGACCGTCCCTCTGCAGGTGGACACGCTGGACGCGGTGGAGGCAGACTTCCCAGGCCGAGGCTTCTGCAGCTGAGCAAGGCCTGCTGAGCTTGCTCAAGTGAGGCATGTATTTGATTACACACACAAAGCCGTGCTAAGTACAACAGGATTGTGCGGCGTCTTGCCCTCCTGGGACTGAGATATCTGATCACGTCGTGCACCACCAGGACCAGGTGGTGCAGTACGTGTGCCTGATTTGTGAGGCACTGGGGATATGGCCATAGCCACTGTTTGCTCGGCTGGGCGGCCAAGTTTTGCATTATGATGTTGGTGCCACACCTAGCTGGCAGGTCATGCCCACCTTGCTACCAGCAGCCATGGCCCTTGTGCTCAGGAGCCTGCTCTTGTAGGGTGTTCCCGTTGCTGCCGTCACCTGCTGCTGCTCCTCATCATGCCCGTGCTACTGCTGCAGCCACCTGCTGCCCCTCTCGCTGCTGCTGCTGCTGCTGCTGCAACTGTCATGGCAAATGCTGTAACGGGCTGCTGCTGCCCCGGTGGCAAATCTGCTACTGCTACTGTGAATGCCGCAACGTCTGCTGCTGCTGCCGCTGCAGGGTCCCCCTGGCCGTGCACAACGTGCGTGTGGGGCCTGGGCCTCAAGACTTCCTGCACACAGTCCTGGGTGGCGGTGCCGCCCTGCCCCCCTCAGCCCCCACAGTCCCCCAGGCCTCTACCCCGCGGGCCTGTTTCACCAGCCGCAGCCCCAGCGCGCCCGACAGCACTGCCCAGGCCTCACCTGCTGCCGCTGCTGCCAACCTGCCAGTAGCCCCAGCTGGCAGCCAGGGCCAGCAAGCTCCACCCCTGGTGCTCATGCCGGGCTATGGTGCAGGCACTGGCTTCTTCTTCAAGTGAGTGCCTGCAGGCAGCGCAGCGCATGGCATGCCACAAGATAAGGGGTGGCAAGGGGTACTCATGGTGGCATGGTCTCCAGCTCTGCTGCTGTGCTCCTACCAACAATGAATATTGATGATCTTTGATTTACCCCCTCAACGCGCCAGCCAGCACGGCATTGCCTGGCGTGGCATGGAGCAATGCGACGCATGCTAGCGTAGTCAACTCCTTATAGCTGATCTGGTGTGTCCAGCACCGTGTACCCGGCGACCCTGTTCTGATGGGACATGGGTGATATGCTGCTCATCGTGTTTGTGTTGCGTCGTCATAAACTAACAGAGTGATGGCTGAGATATTCACATGGCATTGTGTTGTGGTGCACATCGGATGTGGTGCATGCAACACAAGATGTGGTATGGTCTGGCGTGGTAGGTTGACATGTTGTGACGCAACACCCCATGCACCTCACTCTGCATGGTGTGTGTGACACAGGAACCTGGAGGGCCTGAGCTCCACCTTCCGCCTGTATGCAGTGGACTGGCTGGGCACCGCATTGTCAGGTGGGTGGCTGTGCTGCTGGTCTGGGGCTCTCAGCTGATGACGTGCCTTTCAATGCTAGGTGGGTTAACAGCCAGGCGCCTGTAGGTGTGCCAGGCTGTGTGCGTGTGGTTGCGGTGCTGCTGGTGCTGATGCCAAGGTCAGGGAGTACCAGGCTCACTGGCCTGGGGGCAGGCCTGTGTGGCTCATGTGTGCAATGGTCCTCCGCCTGCTCTGTCAGCCCACGGCTCGCGGCCTTCATCCCAGGCAGCCAGCCGATGACCTGCCTGCCAATGCCCCATCTGACGATAGCCAGGCACTTGGAGGTGTGCTGGGGCTGTGCCCATGCTGTGTCCGGGCATGCCTGTGCCAGGGCTGCACCCTTACTGTGCCAGACAGCTGTTAGCCAGCTGTGCCAGCTATGGCACTCAGCTGCGACTCAGCTTCCACTCACCACCAACCATAAAGTGGCTCCACCTGTCAGTCAGGGCTGGTGGGAGGGTGCAGCTGTTGCTGGTGTGGCATGCCGCACTCACCTACTCAGCTCGCTGACTCACCTAGCTGGCCCCACAGGGCTGTGGCTGATGCTGGCAGCTCCATGTGGCTGCATGCCCCTAGGCCGCCCTGACTACCAGGCCAAGAGCCGTGAGCAGTCTGAGTCCTTCTTCCTGGACTCCCTGAAGAAGTGGAAGCAGCAGGTGGGCGCGGGTGGTCAGGCAGATGTTGGCAAGCTTTGCAGCAACAGGCCGAGAGCTCGGCGGACTGTCAGCGGAGCAGTGTCAGCACTCGGAGCCTCTACTGACTTGGTGTATCTTTTAGTGAATTGTATGGTGCCAGCTGAGTGCTTGCAGTGGTGGAGCAGGGCTGCAGGCTGCATCAGCTGGGTGTCCAGAGATGAAACAAGGTCAGCTACGTTGGCAGCAATGGAGCAGCCAAGCGGGTCAGCCAGGTTAGCTTGAAGCAAAGGTCAGCATGGGGTAGGTGAGCAGAGAGGAAGCAAGGGGGCTGTACACGGGTTGGGCTTATGGGTGTGGCCTGTGGGTCAAGTGTGACAGCTTGCTTGAAACAAGAGCAGGAATACAAGGAAGTGTGGGGTGTGGGCAGGCATATAGCATTGCTTTGAGCCGAAAGCAAGCATATAGCACTGCCTTAAGCTGGTAGAGGGACAAGAGGCAGAGGGGAGGCTGGACAGCTGTGTATTGAGCAGCAGTGGGAGGAGGGAGAAGAGATGGAGGCAGCAAGGAGTGTGAAGGCAGACATGAGCGAGAGGTGGAGGCAGCAAAGAGTGTGGAGGCAGATGTAGGGGTGATTAGAGGGGAGGGGAGGGGAGGGGAGGCGAGCACAGCCAGTGGTGTTCAGGGTGCAATGCCGGGCGTGGCTGCAGGTGGGCCTGGGCGCTGAGCCAGTCATCCTGGTGGGGCACTCCCTGGGCGGCTACCTGGCCGCCTGCTACGCCCTGGCACACCCTGAGGACGTCAAGCACCTGGTGTTAGTGTGCCCGGCTGGCGTGGTGGGTGCAGGGCAGGGGGGCTGCAACCTGCAAGCCTGCCAAGTTGCTTGAAAATGTTGCAGTCATGTCGCAGTCATAGCATACATAGCCCAGGGATACACTCCCACTGTTGATGCCAGTGTTCAGCTGAGCAGATGCTGGTCAGATGCCGTTGCGTGATGACAGCATGCACCAAAGCCCTGATCATGGTTGCGAAAACAATGCCTGCTGCTATTCTTGTCACATTTGAGTGCAAGCTCGCCTGCAAGCTCACTAACCTGGGTTGAGATGCTGCAATTCATGCCCTGGCCATGTCTATTTGCTGATTCTGATCGCCGTGCTTGTTTGCTGGCCGCAGCCACAAGCGCCTGAGGACTGGCAGCGCAATGTGCTAGGCAGCTCAAGCGGCTGGAGGTCCCAGGCCTTCAGGTGTGATGAGTGGGGCACGCAGTCAGGGTCAGGGCAGTGGCCTGGCCTCCTGTGCTTAAACTGTGCGCAGACGTTGAACTTGGGAGTGTCTCAAGATCCCTGCCTTACCCACAGGGCTCACCTACAGGCTCCTCACGCCACCTACACCTTACGCCCTGGCCCCTGGCAGCATTGTCCTCCTTGTGGCAGTGGCCTGGCTTGCTGTAGGCTTACGACCCCAGGTGCTAGGGGGTATGCTGGTGATGCAGATGGTGCAAGAGGCTTCGCTGGGGGGTGGGCACCTAATCCAGTCCTGCTTGCTGTGTGGGAACTCCGACGGCAGTCTCGTGGCTGTTTGTCTTCAGCAAGGGGTGATGACAGCCCCATGGCTGTCAGTTGCAGCAAGCAAGCACAGTGTCATTCAACCAATCAGCATTGGGCCACAGAGGGCTGAGGGCGGAAGCAGTGTAGAAGCAGGGTGCCACCTGCCACATCTGCCTCAAGGCTCCTGCCACAACTAGCACAAGGCCCCTGCCCATGGTGTCAACCAGCAGCAGGCCACAGGGAGCCACAGCTGGCACAAGGCTCCTGCCAGAGTGCCAGCAGAGTAGACAGCTGGTCCAGCCAGGCTGGCGGGTGAGTGCCTTGCGCCCGTGTGCCCTGCCTGCTCCCTGCAGGGCAGCCATGTGGGCATGGGAGGCAGGCATGACCCCACATGCCCTGGTGCGCACCCTTGGCCCTTGGGGCCCAGGCCTGTGTGAGAAGTACGTGGTCAACCGCTTCTCACACCATGGTGGGTCACTGGGTTGCTGCTCGTGCGCGCCAGCCTGCTGATGATTTAGAACCAGGGCTGAGCCAGCCCCACCCTGGCCAAGGCTGCTGTGTTGTGCATCAGCAGCGGCCGCTGCACCTGGCCTGGCCTGCAGGGGACACCATGAGCTCCACAGAGATCAACTGGTTCAAGTAAGCAGTCGAACAAAACAAGTTGCAAGTGGCGGTGTTGCAGGGCCTGTTCTTGCCATGTTTGACTGTTGAGGTTCAAGTAAGCAGACCCTGTCAAGTAGCGCACACCCTTCTTGCACTCTTCCTCACCCACCTTCCCCACTGTGGTGGCCTGTGCCTAGTGCAGTGCCCAGCAGCCTAGCCCTAGCTGCAGCCCTCAGCCTGGGCCGCAGCTGAGCAGCTCAGGCAGCAACTGTGTAGAGTAGGCTCTTGATGAGGAGGTAGCCAGGCAACCTCCTGGCCCCCTTCTAAGATGTACATGTGTGTGTGTGTGTCTGCAGGCAGTACTTTTACCACAGTGTAGCAGCCCCGGTAAGGCGGTGTGCAGCTTCAGCTGGCACTTCGCTGCACGCTATACTCCATCTATAGCACGCTGGCACTCCGCACACGTCAGCTGCCCACACCCTAGTCGCTGCTCCTGCTTTTGCACCTTGCCCTTGTGTGAACACCCTTGAGCTTGACCTCGACCTCGATCTTGCCCCACTCACCCCTGCGCCTGCCTCTCAAGCTTCAATGGGCCCTGACTTCCTGCCCGCCCTGCTGGTGGCCTGCAGGGGTCAGGGGAGTATGCGCTGCGCCACCTGCTGGCCCCGGGCGCCTGGGCCCATGAGCCCCTCACCAACAGGCTGCAGGAGCTCAAGGTCAGTCCAGCCTGCTGCCTGCCCTCACCCAGCTCCCTGCCTCCATGCCAGCCCTCTGCCTGCAAGCTGGCCATAGCGTGTTGAGTTGCAGTCGGTGTAATTCCTAGCTCCCCACCCACCCTCAGCACCCGGCACGCATGCAAGCTGTGCTATCCAGGCTGTGTAACACGCAGTGCCTTCTACATCCCACTGGGTCCCTTCCTGTTGGTCAGCCTCCATTGCCACTGCCACCTGCCATTGGGTCTCTGCCAGAGTCCCTGCCAGAGCGCACTGGGCCCCCTCCCTGCCGGTCAGCCACCCTCCCCTCCACCTGATCCGCAGGTGCCTGTGACCTTCATCTATGGCAAGGAGGACTGGATGCGGCCCCAGCACGCTGTGGAGTTGGTGGAGAAGCTGAAGCAGCAGCGACAGCCCAGGGTGAGCGTGCTGCCCGCCTAACCCTGTGAGCCTCATGGCTCGCTCCTCACCCTCATCACCCTCCCTGACCAGCATGACAACTTCACTGCCCGCCCCTGCCTGCCCTCTCACCTGCCTGCCTGCCCGCCCGCCCGCCCTTTCATGTATTCGCTCGCCGGCCTGGCCTGCAACCCCTGCTGCTTGCCTGCCTGCCTGCAGGTGGCTGGCGACCTGCATGTAGAGGTTGTAGATGACAGCGGCCACTTTGTGTTCATGGATCGCCCCGACACTTTCAATGCTGCGCTGAAGCATGCCGTTCGGGCGTGAGTAGCTGGGAACAGCAGACTGTGGCCAGAATGACAGCAAAGCACAGCTCGGCATAGCATAAGCTTTCCAGTATGTCTTCTATCAGTGGTGTTGGCAGCTGGCGCTGGCGCCTTAGCCCTAACCGCTGACCTCAAGCCTTACCCTTGAGCCTGCAAAAGCAGGCCGCAGAGCAGCCTGCCTGGTCTGCCTGGTGCCTGCCTAAAGCTTTACCGGCCTGGCACAACTGCATGGCTGCTTGGTTGTCAAGCCCTGCTAGCAACAGCAGCAACGGCAGCAGCAGAAACAGCTGATGAGCAACCTGCTCTTGCCAGCCTGGCACGCTCTGTGCATGGCTACAGCTGGGCTGCCCTTTTTAATAAAGGCTGCTTAAGCCGCTACCTCACCTCCACGTCTGCCATTTATGTGTTGCATGCTGCAGGCACTTGGCCAACCCCCCACCCCAGCCCGCCCCTGGTGCCGTGACCCACACCGCCCACACTAGCACCTGGGCGGTGCAGGACACCCAAGGCAGCCCCCACACCCCTGGCAACTACATTGCTGCAAGACGACACCTAGGCCCCAGCCACTCTGCTGCGCATGCAGCTGCTGCAGCCCCAGCCCCGACTGCAGCAGCAGCCGCTGGACCAGGTCCAGCTAACAGCAGCTCCTAGGGCTGAGGTAGGGGTGCGGTAAAGGCTGGTCGTGACCCAGGCCTATGACTGTGGCTGGCACGCTAGCAGGGTGCTGCATGTTCATTAGAGTGTGTGTTTGTGAGCAGGGTTGACAGTGACAACTCTTCAATGAACAGTAGCACAAATTGTCGGCCAGCAGTTCACAAAGTAACCTGCACGGTGTCATCAGCCGTTGACATCCAGCAAGCAGGAACAATTCAATATGGAACAGGGTGTCGCATGTGGGCAATGTCCCTCCTCCACAGCCGTCAACTCTACACTGGCATCAAGGCACCCTAAATGACTACTAGCCTGCTAGCCTACAAGGGCTCATGGCTGGTTTCAGATCAAACCATCCTTGTGCGTGGGTGAAGGTGGGGACACTGTGCTGCTGCTGCTGGTGACGCTGGTGGTAGTAGTGGTGGTGTGCTGCTGCTGCTGATGGTGACACTGATCAGGGCATTGTCAGTGTGGCTCCAGATGCCACTGCAGGCTGCTGCTACTGCTGCTTTCAGTGCTGCTATGGGCAGGTTGAACCCATCAAGGGTGTGGCAAATCCTTGCCAGAGCAGGTTTTACAGGACCATTAGCTGGTACCATGTCCATAGCTCTTGTCTCAGGGTTACGAGTGATATTGCATGGCTTGTATTTTATGCTACATGGCACGTGGTAGGGCTTGGTAAGAAACCTTAACAAAGCATGGGAGGTTGGGTGTTTAGTAAGGGTGAGGTGCGTAGGCAGGGGCGTGTTTCAATAGAGATTTATTGTGATGCATGGTGTGAAGATTAATGATTGAAAGGCAGTGCGACCCTGATCTGGTTGCATGAGTAATGAGTGCTCATGTGTATTGCCTGGCTGCTGTAACTACATTACACATAGCAACATGATATTGAGTTAATGAATACCGTACTCTCCCTTTTGATTCCCTATCCCGAATTCGTTTTTGTCCTTCGGGAAACCGGGAATGATTAAACAATGTATATCTCTGGTCTTTCGGGAAGTAGTCAAACAATAAGTTGACCTTGACGAAAGTGCCAGCAATGGACCAGTTTGTGCCCTGGGCATCAGTGCCGCCGACGCAGCTGATAATCTGCACCGCGAGCTCCTTATGCACGATGAACAACGCTTCCAAATGTCTCTTGATCGTCAAGCGGCAGTTATTGAGAAACGACCACCTAGGACCACTATTTTAGGGCCTTCTCCACGCCTCAATCTTGCCACATCGCCCAGCACACCTCCTGCTCTCGCACGCACCGGCAAAGCGTATGAGAACTGGTAGCAACCTGCTAGGATTCAGCCCACCCTGGGCTGGGCCAGAGGGAGGCGGGCCAGGCTGGGGCAAAGGCTAGTGCGGCGGGCCAGGCCGGGGTGGCAACAAGGGTGGCTGCTATGCCCAGGGCAAGGTCGAGGGAGGTGGGCCAGGCTGGGGCAAAGGCTGAGGTCACAGGACAGGCAAGGGTGGTAACCAGGCTGGCAACCATGTCAAGGGGGGAGGCGACTGGTCATACACGGTCAGCCGGCCAAGGCGGGGTGCTTTGGCCAAGGCAACAGAATGGGTGGCGGCAGGAGTACGCAAGTCTGAATGCTCCTAGGCAGATGATAAGATATGCCGCCACTGCCAGTGCCCCATGTGACGTGGTCAGGAGACTATGTGGATCATATGATTTTGATGCGAGATTAATGGAGTGGGAGGCTTGATTATTTCTATGCACGAAGACGTTCTCAAAACTAACTTTAGACGTACTTTGGCCATCGGGGAATTTTAAACAATGAAAAATATGGCTCGGGAATAATAATTTAATTATAGTTTCCGAGGCCTCGGGAATCAAAAGGTACGGTAAGTGACGACTAAGTTATGACAAGCATGGAAGGAAAGGACGGTCCTTTTGCAAAACTTGCTGTAATAACCCTGCAGCCCGCTCGCACAGCCTGATCAGGTGTGACCATCCTGCCTTGTGTTCCTTGTATGTGCTTTTTAGGTAGGGTTTAAGCTCGTAATATGAATGTCTGTGTAGGCTGCTGTGTAGTTTTGGTAGGCTGGGAGTGGAGGGGCCAACGCCAAAGGGCTGATGGCCACTGGTCATGGTGCTCAGGCCGTGCTGCATACAACAGGGGAGTAAGCTGTGCTGCACCCTCAACGATTCCTAGCCAGTACCGCACTATACGTGGTGTTGCCGTGGGCCAACAACCCCACAACCTAATAAGGCGGCCACGGCTTTGTCGGCAGACTCCGCTTCGGTCAGCCAAAAAGCCTAGTCCAAGTGGCGAAGCAGGGTGGTAGCTTTGATTACTTTGAGATGTTAGGTTTGATGGGGAGCCCAGTGGTCTGGAAGGACGTCTGTAGTCAGCAAGGGTGTACCCGGTTACCCACAGGTCGACAACTTGACATCTCTTGCGTAAATGTCTCGATATGAATGTGTAGCAACTCAGAAGCAGCTCTAAAGACTCTGAAGAAGGCCGTTGAATCATCATCATCATCCGCCCTCGGTACTTATAAGCTGTTTCATCACCATCACCATCACCATCACCATCACCATCACCATCACCATCACCATCACCATCACCATCACCATCACCATCACCATCACCATCACCATCACCATCATCATCATCATCATCATCATCATCATCATCATCATCATCATTAAGGTTCCTAAAATAGACTATAAATCAGCTGTGACACGCCTGATAAAATGTTCGCATGGGTCAGTTTGGGTCACACAGGCCACCCCAGGACATCGCATTTGCACCATCCCGCTCTATAGCTCAAGCCGTGTCTGTGTCGCTGGCCTCTAGTACGGCCGCGATGGTGGTGGGCGAACATGTTCCCTCGCGGATGAGCTTATAATAGTGGTCTCTATCACTAGGCATCGCACAAATTGTTCCAGCGACGCGTTGCAAAATCACGTGACGGTCCAGTCGAGCGCAACAGGAGCCGGAGGTGCATCTATAGTCCTAGTTTGCTCAGGTACGTGGCGTGATACCAATAAACGCGACATGCCCCATGCCTTGACTGACCAGAATTCGTTGTTTCTCTGACTGGCGCCAGGCACTAGCAAGGGCTCCATCCGCGACCGTTGACACACACATGTGTCCGTGGCAAACCCATCTACACAACAGGTAAGGTTGCTGCAACATGCAAGTGAGGTGTGAGTGACAACTTCACAACAAGCCCATGGCACGCCCAGCCATGCCACAGCCATGTTTACTAATGAAATGGTATGCCACTTAGCTACTGGCCTGCTTGCACCCAAATGAAGCTACAGCCCAAGTTTCATTTGGCGCTGACGATGCGTACTACACTAACATGGGTATGCAACCCCCCAAGCTCATGTCCTCTCACTACCACCATGTGCCATCCTAATCGGCTGCAGGAAGGCATGCCAAGGTTCAAGCACCCCAACCAGGGCAAATGCGTGCTCTGTTGCAAGTGCACTTGCCCCAACGTCACCAGGGTGTTTAATGCATGGGTAGCTGTGGGTGTGCACCAAGGGGAGGATGGGATGGAGGTGGCATGGCGATTGCGTCATGAAGCCTTGCGCCTAAAGGGTAGCCTCACTCGTGCCCCCGAGTACAAGCTGCATGTCATTGGGCCAGCCAGTGTTGTGGACAGCCAGTTGAAAGCGGCTTGTGAAGCCAAAGATGAAGGCCACTATTCCCATGTGACAGAGCAAGTCCAAATGGACTATCACCACGTCTAGGAGAAGTACGAGGCTCTCTCCTAGTTGCACCAAACTGAGCAGGCGGGTCACCATGATACACAGGTGCATAATCAGGCAGGTCAGGCCAGTTAGCTGGCATGCCAAATATATCCCTAGCCACATCAGTATGAAGTACTGCACCGGCATTATGGGGAGTACGGTAGTCATATGGACGCGGCGTATATGCACCAGGATTAGTAGGGGACCTGTTAGGACCACCTGTACTGGGGACAGCACCATTAACAGGATAAGTAGAAGGCATACGAGGGCCATTTCTATCTGTAGTAGCATGTCCACCAGCACAACCAGCAGCTCTAAAAGCTGATATACGTTGTGCAGCACGAGCAGA
The DNA here is from genome assembly GCA_030144725.1 of Haematococcus lacustris. NCBI lineage: Eukaryota > Viridiplantae > Chlorophyta > Chlorophyceae > Chlamydomonadales > Haematococcaceae > Haematococcus > Haematococcus lacustris. The sequence continues at coordinate 14,020,423 of JASKMD010000006.1, forward strand.
TGCTGCGACATCAACCTGAACAGGCTGTGTAAAGTTTGCAGTAGGCCTCAAAGTACCAGGACTGGCAAATGACATCGGTCGGGCTGCAGTCAGAGGACTAGGACCCGTGTTTTGGGCTGCAGCAACGTTGCCCTCCAGGGAATCCAGGCGTTGTTGCACAGACGAAAGGGCAGCATTACGCTGTGCCAGAGCAGCCACCAGCTCGCGGTTGCGTTGTTCCAGCTGGTCCAGCCGCGTTGGCTCAGGGTCGTCGTCCTCCTCTTCATATTCAGAGGGGTCAGGAGACGGAGTCTGGCGCCTGGTCCGAGAACGGGGAGGGGCCGGAAGACCAGCAGCACCAGAATCTGGCGACAGGAAGGGACCAGGATTGGTCGCAGGGGAAACACCAGGATTGGTGGCAGGAGCATCACCAGGATTGGTGGCAGGGACATCACCAGGATTGGTGGCAGGGACATCACCAGGATTGGTGGCAGGTGCGTTGACTGCACCGCCAGGAAGGAACTCAGGGGCGAGCCCTGCTCCTTCCTCAGGAGCGAGATCCTGATCAGGGGCAGGCTCTGTGGCAACGGGAGGATCCCCAGCAGGAAGAGCTTCGCCAGGAGCGCCACCTGGAATCCGCGCAGAGCGAGGAACAAGAGGACCCATTTGCAGGACAACCCCGTCGGCATTAATTACCACAGATCCGGGCATTGCACCAATGTGGTCCTCTGGGGGCGGAGGCGCCGGCAAAGGCTGGACTCCTGGGGGCAATGTCGGCCCGTTCTGGTTCAGAGGAATCTGATGGACCATCGAAACGTGGTAGTCCTCGATAGTCGGTATGTAGCGGATGCGTTGATAGCGAACCATGACCGAACGCTGAGGGACAGACTTCACAGTCAGACGCTAGTCTGGTCGGAAACCATCTGTAACGTGCTGAACCACGCTATAAGCCGAGCGATCGTCTAGCGTGTGACTGCGAAGAAACTGTCATGGAGCGGAGTTACAGAGTACCTCGTGAGAGGGCTAGGGCTTAGAACGGGGCCCCCTGGAATCGAACCAGTTCCTCACAGCAGAGCTGCTAGGCTTTAACCTGCCCTACTCACTCGGTAAAAGTAATGCGCCCACCTGCGCCCGCCATAGGCAGTACACAGGTGTCGCGGGCAAAGGGGAACGGTGTCGCTCGAGGCTCGCCGTTACACTTGGCGTATTGTCTTCCCGCTTGGAGGAGCTCCTCGCTCTCCTGTACAAACCAGCCCACATCACCAACGCAGCGTGTGAGACAGCATTGAAGCCGTTGAGCAGTAACGGCGTGGAGAAAATGAGTCCAGAACAGGTGGCAACTCACGTCAAGGCGCACATTGAGGATTTGGACACCTGGGTGCCTCACATCACCCGGGGGAGCCTAGCAGAGAGCAAGGTGGAGGACAGGGTGGCCAAGCGTCAACGCAAGGAGGACAAGCAGGCTGCAGCTGTAGCCTTCTTTGGCAACCCATCGCCCTCACTCGCCACTGCCCACCCCTCTCCCGTAGCTGCCGCTGCCACCCCCTCACTCACAGCCGGTGCTGCCACTTCCACAACTGTCCGCAAGAGGAGCGTGGGGTCCATCACTATCAGCCTGGCATCTGTAGAGGCACGGTCAGCCTGTGGGCAAACAGCCACCATGCAGCAAGAGGAGGCAAAGCAGTATGCAGCAGACAAGGCTACAGATAAGGGCAGGCACGTGCAGGCAGTAGCTTTGTACCACTGCAAGCTAGCTAGCAACAAGCTGCCGCCAACCACCTCAAAGTTGCTGAAAAACCAGCTGCAAGAGTTGTGGGCTGTGGTGGGCAATGGGCAGCCCACCGTGAAGCCAGTGCGGAACATGCACATAACTGACTGGTTGGATGCTCTGGCGGTGCACATGTCACCGGTCACCAATTAGACCCATGCTTGCCATCACACACCTCAACAGAGACACCTCGGCATGCCTTCCTGCAGCCAAATAGGATGGCACATGGTGGTAGTGAGAGGACATGAGCTTGGGGGGTTACATACCCATGTTAGTGTTGTACGCATCGTCAGCGCCAAATGAAACTTGGGCTGTAGCTTCATTTGGGTGCAAGCAGGCCACTACCTTAGTGGCATACCATTTCATTAGTAAACATGGCTGTGGCATGGCTGGGAGGGCCATGGGCTTGATGTGATGCTGTCACTCACACCTCACTTGCATGTTGCAGCAATCTTTCCTATTGTGTACATATGTTTGCTATGGACACATGTGTGTGACAATGGTCGCGGATGGAGTCCTGGCTAGTGCCTGGCGCCGGTCACAGGAAAACCAAATTCCGGTCAGTCGAGTTATGGGGCATGCCGCTTTTAATGGTGTTGCGCCACTTACTAGATATAACTAGGACTATAGATGCACCTCCCGCCACCGTCGCGCTCGACTGGACCGTCACGTGATGCTGCACGGTGCTGCGATAGGCGTTCTGACCCGTACGACCTTACAACAGCTAGCACCCAATAGCAAGCTTGCGTCTCAAGCACATTTTGAGTGGAGGGCGCAACAGGCTTCAGGTCAGGCACAACCATCAGCGGTATACAGCACAAAAGGACGATTACAACGCACCAAGCGCAACTGCTATCCGTGGACTATGGGCTGCGTTCGTCAAAATTTGAAATTTCCTCAGGGCGTGTCACAGCTGACTATAAATAGACTAGATATAGTACTACCGTACTATCCCTTTTGATTCCCGAGGCCTCGGAAACTATAATTGAAATATTATTCCCGAGCCATATTTTGTATTGTTTCAAGTTCCCCGATGGCAAAAGTACGTCGAAAGTTAGTTTTGAGAACGTCTTCGTGCATAGAATTAATCAAGCCTCCCACCCCAATTTTCTCGCATCAAAATTATATGATCGACATTGTCGACTGTCTCTCTTCTAGTGGCCTTAACAACTGACCACGTCTCATGGGGCACTAAACCTCGCTTATAAAGTGGTGGTCCTCCTGCTGCTGCTGGCAGTGGCGGCATATCTCATGATCTGCCATGCTGCGGCCTTGGCAAGAGCAAGAACCCCGCCTTGGCCGGCTGCCCGTGTGTGAGCGGCCGCCTCTCCCCTCGACATGGTTGCCAGCCTGGTTGCCACCCTTGCCTGTCCTGTGACCCCAGCCTTTGCCCCAGCCTGGCCCACCTCCCTCGACCTTGCCCGGGGCAAAGCAGCCACCCTAGTTGCCACACCGGCCTGGCCCGCCGCACCCCCCCACCAGTTCTCATACGCCTTGCCGGTGCGTGCGAGAGCAGGAGGTGTGCTGGGCGATGAGGCGTGGAGAAGGCCCAAAATTAGTGGTCCTAGGTAGTCGCTTCTCAATAATTGGCGCTTGACGATCAAGAGACATTTGGAAGCGTTTTTCATCGTGCATAAGGAGCTCGCGGTGCAGATTATCAGCTGCGTCGGCGGCGCTGATACCCCGGACCACAAAGTGGTCCATTGCCGGCTCTTTCGTCAAGGTCAACTAATTGTTTGACTACTTCCCGAAAGACCCAAAAAATACATTGTTTAATCATTCCCGGTTTCCCGAAGGACAAAAAACGATTCGGGATAGGGAATCAGAAGGGAGAGTACGGTAGTCGAAATAGTACTATTTTTGACTAGAATAGAGATAGTCTAGCAGGGCTGTGACTATACGGGGTAAGTTACGGATATACGGGTGGTAACCCGTACGTATGTATATCCGTAAGTAATACGGGTCAAATCCGGATCCAACCGCCACCCGTATGTGTGAAGCACCCAGTGACCTTCAAGCCCCGCAGCAGAATTAGTGCGTCGCGACGAGCGCACATCGACTGTCATGGAGCTGGGGTCACCACGCGTGCTCTTCTAACACGCCGGTCATCCATGGCCACTGCGGAGGATGTGCAGCAAATCCCCGGCGTCACTGGGCCACTCAGAAAGCGCAGCCGGACCGACCAGCCCAGCATCAGCACACCGGTCTGGTTTCAGAGGCATTTTGGCGCAAATGGCGATGGCATTTTGGCGCATTTTGGCCCAAAGAGGCATCCTATCACACTGTGCCATCTACCTGCTTGTGCCACCTACTACTTCATGTCGTGCAGGTGCTGGATGGCGGCTGGCTCAACGCTGACGTCAATGGCGCACTACATGGGCGCCTACTTATGGCATGCATGACTTCATTGCAGCCCTGAGATGGGGAGGGTTTGGGGGGTGAGCAGGCCCAGCAGCTCAACAACTGCTGTCACAGTGCAGACCTGCTTAGGCACATGGCTGAGAGACGCTGATGGTTGTTGGCTGGGTGTAACATGCTGAGTACGACACACTCGGAAGTAGATAGGCACCACCTGCCCCTTTCGCCTGGCTAGGATGAGATAACAGGCGGATACTGGGGAAACAGGGTTGGCGGAAGCAAGGAAGGCGGGAGGGGAAAGGCGAAAAAGATGTCAGGCGTTCCCAACATGGGGTTGGTAATCTTCATGCAACTGCGGCCCATCTACTCCATCATTTGGTGTAACGTTTGCTGCGTCTGCTGCAATGCGATATTGCGCGTTTAATGTTCGACTGGAATTGCCATCGGAGTCTTTCGACGCGGGCAGCCACATGTGACCCCGGATGTGTCCCAATCAGAGACCGTGGTTATCTACACTGGCAAGCTACGTCCTTGGCTATCCGTTAGCGATGCACGACATGTTGGTGGCGCACACCACCGAAGTCCGGCAAACATGGCTGCGCGAGCTTCTTGATGGTGCAGGCCGCTTGGCGAGGATGTGAAGGAACCCCGGTTTGTGTGTGGCAGCGCTGTATCGCTGTAATGGTGGGCGGCTAGTCACCCCCTCCAGCTATGATCCGCTTTATGTTTTGCACCATTCAACAAACAGCCTGACCTCACACATACCATTTGTAGCATACTCATTAAGGCGTCCATGGCACTATGCAACTCAATCATTGGGTTTGTATGTGACAAGTTATACCGCTTACAAGGTACACATGCTGATGGCTACAGGAGCACGAGGAGCCGACTGAGCTTGGCTTACCACTCCGCCGCGTGGCCACCACCAACACATCCTAACCCACCACCTCCCAACCTCGTCTACCCCGCCCAGCTCCCAGTAGCCCCTCCTCCCAGCCTGCCATCAGCCTCCTGCCCCCTAACTCTCCTTCTCCCCGCCTCCTACCTCTCCCCTACCTCTCCTTCACCCATCTCCCCCCTACCTCTCCTTCACCCATTTCCGTATCCATCACCCCCCATCACCCTGACCACCGAGCCAAGCCAGCTACATCAGCTCAACGGTGTCCATGTTGCGCGTCTGGGCGCATGCAGGAGATGCTGTGTCACAGCTGCTTGAGCGGCAGAAGGGTCAGTCTCCACCATGGGCTGTCACCCTTAGCCAGCTGCTCCAGGACAACAGCCTGCTGCTCAGGCTCAGCGTGGTGGCAGTGGTTGGGGAGAGCTTCTTGGTGCCCGAGCTCATGTGGGCCAGCAAGGATGACGGCCTGCACGCTTTTGAGCTCTACCGCCACACCCAGGATGTGCTAGCTCGTCTGGGGACCTGGGACACATTGCCCCTTCTGGCAGGTCTGCATAGCCAGCTGCAACATTTGGTGCCAGTTCATCAGCGCTACGGCTGCCGCCGCCTGACAATGGGCGGCAGCAGCAGCAGCAGCAGCAGCAGCAGCAGCAGCAGCAGCAACAGCAGCAGCAACAACAGCGGATGCAGCAGCAGCAGGAGCAGCAGCAGCAGTTGCAGCAGCAGCAGCAGCAGCAGCAGCAGCAGCAGCAGCAGCAGCAGCAGCAGCAGCAGCAGCAGCAGCAGCAGCAGCAGCAGCAGCAGCAGCTGCAGCAGCAGCAAGAGGACCCTTATGGCACTTGGCGTCAATATGCATCTGACATTCGTGCCATGGCTGTGAACGGCGACCCTGCCCCAGTGGAGTCCTTGTTGCAGCTGCTGAAGCATGGTGGTGGCAGGTACATGGAGCTGCCAGCTCTGCTGCAGTTGATGTCCCTGCGCACATGCAAGGACGCGGTGAAGACTGTGGATGTTCATGATTTGCAGCAGCGTATGGGTCAGCTCCGTGCTGAAGTGCGCCCCCTCAGCAGCAGCTGACACCTGCAGGCACCATCCCTGAGCTGGCTGTGCCTGCTGGTGCACCCCCTCAGCAGCAGCAACAGCTGGCAGCGGCAAACACGTCACGTAAGCGTGAGGCACCTGCAGCTAACAAGTCGAGGGCAGCAAAGCAAGGTGAGACAACACCACGTACTGCACCTAGCACCTTGTTAAGCGTAGTAGAGCAGCCGGTAATGCACTTGCGCCAGCAGCAGCTCCAAATGCTAGTAGTGGTATCCAGTCGTCACGACTGCCGTCGTCGCGTCCACATGCCAAAAGCAAATCATGTACCGACTGATGCTGCGCGTTGCAGGTGCCAGCAACAACGGTGTGGCGAAGCGTGCTAGTGTGGCGCGCCTCGCATGAGGCAAAATCGCATGAATTCAAATGTCGATCTTTGGGCAGGCACTGAGCACCGCTGAGAGCGAGATAGTTTTTGCTGCGTCGGCCATCTCGTAGCTTTGAGTCTCCACTGTTAAAAGCACTGTTAACATGTATTTTTGACTGGTTGGCTGCGGAGATACGGGCTTCCTATCACAGGGGGGTGGTTTTCAGGTACTTGGGAACGCCTGAAAAGATGCCCCGCATGCCTGCATGGGCCCCCTTACGGCGGAACTTACGGATCGGTTGGCGGAACCTTACGGGTGTGACCACGTATTACGGTAAGTAACGTAAGCGTATCCGTAATCCGTATCCCCGTATCGCACAGCCCTGTAGTCTAGTCGCTCCATGCAAAAAAAAACTTGTCCTAGGCGATTGCAGAGCTATTAGCAGTTTCAACGGGAAGACTCGTTGCCATCATTGTTGCACTTAACATTCCCCTGTATATAGAGTCAGCCAGAATTGCTCCACAACACAGGTACCATTCCAGCACTTCGCAATTCGCTGGAAAGGCAGCTCTGCGGCTGCTGCTGCTGCTGGTCCATCTGGTGTCATGTACGCACGCTGTCGCTTTGGCTTGCACTTGTGTTCATTTGTGGTAGACATGTTCACGCAGCTATAGGACTGGTCACAATCGCCGCAAACGGCTTTGCAAACGCTTTGTCCTTGAAACTCATAGACCTGAAATGAGAAGCGCTTGCTGTAGATGCTATCTCGAAGCTTGGTCTGCAATTCTAATGCTCCCAGCTTCCTCTTTGGCTGCGTGCCGCCCGATGGGCCAGCAGCTGTAGCCATCGGAGTAAGGAAGTGGGCAATCCTTTGGCCGGCAGATCAACAGAATAGCAACTGATACTGACTGCTCTTAAGACTAGCACGACCAGTGATGCAGAATTACATGTATTTTTACGTAATTACATGTAATTACACGCGTAATTCTGTAACTTTGTAACTTTGTAATTACATGGTTGTCCTCAGGAAAACCGTGTAATTACATACGGTCGTGTAATTACGTAATTACAGACTCGCGCAGCAGGCCGTCGGTTATCGTCGCAACATGTCGGAGGCTTCACAACAATACAAGAAGCGGATGGCCTCAGGGCTGAGAGGCACATCGCTTCCTTCACCACTGTTGCCCAGTGGACTTGGAGGATCATCCATGAACAGCTGACGGCCGTCACAACATCAACAAGCGACCCCGGCGAGACGGACGGCCATGTCAACGGCGTTCTACGGTATTCTTGCAAACAAAAAAGGAGGATTTGGCGAGCAGTAACAAGGACCGCCTTAAGAGACATCTCTTGCACTGCACCAAGTTTAAGACATCATCATCATCATCATCATCATCAAGACATCATCATCATCATCAATGCATCATCAATGCATCATTTAATCATCAATGCATCATCAATGCATCATCATCAATACATCATCATCATCATCATCAAGACATCATCATCATCATCAATGCACCATTTAAACTGGTGGAAATTCCCAGTGGAGTCTGGTGAACCCACTAGGTCTGTTAGGTTAAGCGGACGTAGGGTCAGGCACCTGCTTTGGGTCACAAACCCTTACCCTGACTAGGTGTCAGCGAACCCCTCACACTTCACCGCAAAATGTCGGGAGAGGCACGAACATGCGAGGCCGTTGTGACAAGTCGCATGATTACCTGCTGCGTTCGGGGTCGATGCTGCTGGGAGTGCTGATGCGAGTAGTGCTTTGAACGGCTCGCTGCTTGGCACAAGGAACTGGGTTGTAGGCAGCGGGTAAGTCAGATGCGCAAACATGCTTTGCTCCTGTGTGCGGGTCAAACACTTTTGGTCAAAGGCTACTCGGGTCGATCAATAGCTCGGCCAGCGCGCTTGTTTGCAGGGCACAGCATGACGGACGCAATCAAGGTGGCAGTGAGGATTCGGCCGCTGAACAAACAGGAGCTGGATGCGGGGCATCCATTTGCGTGGAACGTCCAAGGCAATACGCTTAACGCTAATGACAGCCGTGACGCAAAGTATACCTTGGACCATATCTTTGGTCCAGAGTGGACAACCCGCCAGATTTATGAGGTTGCCACTAAGGGCCTGCTAGACAAGGTCATCAGCGGCTTCAACAGCACAGTCTTTGCCTATGGCCAGACAAGCAGTGGGAAGACATTTACCATGCGTGGCTCAGACCAGGAGCAGGGGCTGATTCCACTTGCTGTGCGGGAGATTTTCGAGCTGCTCAACGGGTGCCAGGACAGGGAGTTCTTGCTGCGGGTGTCATACATGGAGGTGAGCCTGTGTGTCCAACTCCAGCACACTGTGTCATTCCCCTTTGTGGCTGTCAACACCTCAGCACAGAAGCACAGGTAGTGACTGACTAGTTCTTAATTCTCTGGTGCCTCTTGGCAGCTGTACAACGAGGAGGTTAACGACCTCTTAGCACCTCAGAACACCAAGCTCCCTGTCCACGAGAGCAAAGAGCAGGGGGTGTATGTGTGTGGTCTTCGCGAGGACATCGTCACCTGCCCAGAGGCAGTGCTCAGCTTGCTGGCAGAGGGGGAAGCAAACCGCCACATTGGCGCCACCAAGATGAACGATACCAGCAGTCGCTCCCACACTGTCTTCCGCATGGTGAATGCCACAGGAAGGAATCGGCAGCAACAGTCAGCTTCTGCAGGCAGGAGCAGCATGTTGTGCCGCTGTTGCAGCAGCTGGCATACCAGGAGGCAGTGGGTGCCCATCTCTGCAGGTGGTGGAGAGCCGCATGCGAGACGCAGAGGGATCGGATGCAGCTGCTATCTTGGTGTCCACTCTGACACTGGTGGACTTGGCAGGCAGCGAGCGAGTGGCCAAAACAGGCGCTGAGGGTATCCGCATGAAGGAGGGCACAGCAATCAACAAAAGCCTGCTGACGCTTGGCAATGTCATCAACAAGCTGAGCGAGGGTGCTCTATCCACAGGTAAGGATGCCTGTTCCCAGCAACGCATTTCTCCAGCCTTTGGGTTGTGCCTGATACCTTGGCTGGCTGTGATGGGCAGGTGGCCATATTCCCTACCGTGACTCTAAGCTCACCCGTATCCTCCAGCCTTCACTGGGAGGCAATGCCAAGACGGCCATCATCTGTGCCATGACCCCAGCTGCATGCCATGTGGAGGAGAGCCACAGCACCCTGCGCTTTGCTTGCCGAGCCAAGCGTGTTGTTAACAATGCCGTAGTCAATGAGGTGGGCTGATAGCTGCACTCAGGTGAATGGACATGAGACAGAGGTGCTACTCAGCAACTGGCAGCTAGTACAGAACGGCATAAGATCCTTGGGTACATTGACCGCATGAGTCCACACCCGCCTTGCCATGCCTGTTCCACTCCAGGTGTTGAGCGATGCTGCAGTGCTGAAGCGTCAGGCCAAGGAGATAGAGGAGCTAAAAAAGCGGCTGGAAGGCAGCGGGTGCGCCAGACAGTGACCCAGCAGCTCAGCTGCCAGGCAGGCAGGCAGCAGCACCAGACACTGAGCAGGAGAGAGTGGCTTTATCATGGATGCAGGATGAGCGCGGAGGTGGTGGGGCAGATAGGCCACCTGCGTGGCCAGCTGCTGCGTAGTGAGCAGGAGAATGAGCTCATGCGCATCAAGCTGGAGGAGGAGAAACAAGAAAGGGAAAAGGCCCAGAAACAGGTACACACATACACATACAACCTATGCACTAGCATGTGCCAGCGCACTGGCTCTTACTTAGCTGCACACAGCAACCTCTGCAGCCAGCAATAGCTAGTGAGAGCTCCAGCTGTTGCAGGTGACCATGCTGGTGTGGCTGCTGCTTGTGCTGCCTAGGTTGAAGTGGCCCGCAAAATGATGTTTGAGGGCGGTCCCAGCCGTGAAGACCTAGTGGCATCAGCCAAGCGCAACAACAGGCGTGAGACCTGGTGCCCTGGTGGCAAGGCTGGCTGGGCCGCACCCCCTGGAGCAGGTGTGCTCACTGCTGCAGGTCCAGGCCCTCACTAGGTGCACCAACACAGGACAGCGGACAACAGCTGCTGCCTCAGGACTCAGGACATTACATAATACCCTTACAGAACACCCCTGCGTTGCATCAGCAGTAGTGGGAGCAGCAGCAGGTATAGTATAAAAGAGCATATCATGGATGTACAGCAGCCCTAGGAGGCCTCCAGGAATTCCTGTACCACAGTTTCTTCATCTTGGGCGCCTGTCTTGCAGTTGAGGCCCTGGACGCAGCTGCCGGCACACCAGTCGCCGCCCAGGTTGCCACTCCCAGTGCCGGTGCGGGTGGCAGTGCTGCAAAGGGCGTCCGCAAGCGCCCGCTGAGCCTCCTGGCTGAAGACAGCAGTATGACAGGCATTGACGCGTATGGTGGGGAGGGGGCCATCGCTGAGGGCGATTGCGAGGGCGAGGATGAGGGCGAGGGAGAGGGAGAGGAGGACGTGGACAGCGCAGCCCTGCAGGAGGGGCCCACACCACAGAGGCGGCGCCGGGGTAATCGGGAAGGTGCGCTGTCAGCAGCCATCAGCATCTCGTGCACCAGTAAGCACTGAGGGCTCCCTCACTTGTCGTTGTGTTGACACCGGCATCTGCTCACATTGGAGGGCAAGTGCTAAGCCTGCGCATCAGTGGGTGTGACACCCTGGGCCAGGGGCTGTGCTGCACCTTCCAGGCAGCTCCCTGGGCTCAGAGATGGACCCCATGGTTCAACAAGAAGAGGCTGAGCCACTTCTTGCGGACATTGCTCGCATTGCACAGAAGCTGAGAGGCCAGGTGTGTGTATGCAGCCCAGCCCGGTGGTGGAGCCCGTGGTGCCGCCTGGCTTGGCCTTGCCTGTGGGAGGGTGGGATGGGTGGGTGGGTGGTGTTTAACCAGGTTCGGTGGGGTGGGGTGGGTGGTTTGGTGGGTGGGTTTACACCGGGTTGGGTCGATGTGTGGGGCAGGGTGGGTGGGTCTGTGGGATTACACCAGGTTGTGCCACCAGCTGTGGCCTGCCCGACCCACCCCTTTTGAGGCTGCAGGACCGTGCCACCTTGGAGGCTCTAAGCAGCGCCTGGCGTGAGTCCCTGCAGCAGGCTGTGGCCATGCAGAACGAGCTGGACGATGTCAGCAGGCTGGCTGAGAGCAAGGATGAGGACCTCAGGTCAGGCTTTGCACCACAAGCTGAGCTCCCAGGCAACCCACCAGCACAGCTCCAGAGAGCTAGAGAGGATGTTGCATGGCGATGAGACAGTCCAAATGTATGGCAGGTGTACGGCAGGTGTTGGGCCTTATTCTGCAGGTCAGCTGTGGAGCAGCTTGAAGACGTGGTGCAAGAGCGAGACAAGCTGGCACCACAGCTTGAGCAAGCCAAGTGGCAAACTCGGCAGTTGGAGCGGCGGCTGGAAGAGATGCAGGAGGCTGGGAAGCAGGCCAGTAAGGTGAGGGGTCACCCCGTGTTGCACCTGGTGCGCTTGCCGCCTCTCCTTCCCTCCCCTCACATGATAGGCACATGACTGTGTGCCTGCAGGAGAGGGACAGCCTGGCCGAGCAGCTTGCTGCAGAAAAGGAGGCCAGTGCAGCCAACGCTGCTGAGCAAGCCAGCCGACTCGCCACCATGAAAGCTGACTGGGCCGCGCTGAAAGAGCAGGTGCAGACATGCCTGGCCCTAACAGCAAAAGAGAGGTTGATGCTAAGGGCACGAGCTGTGCCCTGGACATTAGGCACCCTAGCCAACAGAGTTATTAACTGTAACCCGGCAGACCATGCCTGTGTATGGGCTGCCCAGGTCAAGACCCTCACCGTGGAGCTTCAAGACCGCCAAGGAGCTCTTGAGCTGGTGGCTAAGGAACGGGAGCTCATGGAGGGACGCCTGGCAGCGGCGACCGCAAGCCTTGCAGCTGAGCAGGAGCGGGTGGCAGCACAGGCTAGCAAGCTGCAGGACGCCAAGAAGAACCTCGAAGTGAGCAGTGCATGCTCTCCCCAGGCATCACCTGTATAGAGTACTGCCACAGTACGCCATCATTGTGCTGCTGCTGCTCTGCAAGTTGCCACACATGCGTAGAGCAAGGGCTCATGGCAACATTCTGCATGCATGCTCCAGGCAGTCGAGGAGCGGGCTCAGGGCGCCGAATCTCGTGCTCGAGACTTGTACGAAACCAACCAGCGCATGGAGGCCCATGTCCATGACCTAGAGTCACGCAAGCGTGCCCCCCTCTACCAGAAGAAGCAGGAGGTGGGGGCCGGCACTGTACTGTGCAGCTGCCACAATCAGCTGGCAAGTTGGTGTGACCGCCAATGTGACCACCCTAGTTTGCAGGATGGGCTCAAGCACTGCAGACCAGCACAGTGTTGCATGTGTTGTTTGTTTAGAGATAGTGTCAAACATAGTCATACAGACCCTGAGAGTCATGCTGTCGTGCAGGAGGAGCTGCGCGCTGCTGTGGAGAAAGCCATGGAGGCAGATGTCCGGGCTCAAGAAGCTGAGCTAAGGGCCAAGGAGTTCAAGGTGGGCTGGGCAAAGCTTGGCAGGACCTTGTCCCACAGCGCTCTCGGTTGCCGGCTTCCTTTTTGCTGCCTATGCTGCAGCTCTTGTGCTTTGCTGTAGCTGTCCCCCGCTGCCTCCTTTGCAGGTTGCGAAAGAGGCAGCTGAGAAGCAGTTGGCGGACGCCTTGGCTGCAGCTGACAAGGCAGCGCAGGCAGCACAGCAGGTAAGCACCTGGCCTCCTCTACAGCAAGGCACAGCCACTAATGTAGTGATGCTCGCTGCATTGACTTGGAGAGTCATGCATGTCACCATGTAATAAGTCCATGGTGCACCAGCACTTCAACCCACAAGCCATTGGTCACACACATCACGCAGGCAAATGCTGACCTGGCTGAGCAGCACTCCCTTGAGCTCCAGCGGCTGGCACTTGAGCGCACCAAGCTGGTCGCCAGCCACCTTGAGGAGGTTGAGCAGGCAAAAGCAGCAGCAGCTACTGCCGCAGCTGAAGTGGCTGAACTGGGGCACAAGCTGACTGAGCAGGCAGCTGTGTTGGCAGCCTCCCGACAAGAAGTCACAGACGTTGAGGCGCAACTGGCTGAGTTGACAGCAAATTACGGTAAGCAGTGTGTGATGATATGCTGCCATGCAGGCAGCCTTGTTGAACTGGTTCCTTTCTGCTGTAGTTGCCAGCACCACCTGCCCTGCCTGTTTTCTTATCCAGCGTCTGCCATGCGTTTGTGCAGGTGAACTACAGGCTTGTGCAACTGCTGCCAGCGAGCGCATAGTTCACCTGGAAGAGGCAGCTGAAGCAGCCGCTGCAGCAAGTGAAGCAGCCGCTGCAGCAAGTGAAGCAGACATCGCATCGTTGAAAGCTGAGCTGGCATCACTTCAGGTACGCTGACTGGCTGCATGGCCCACCCCCTTCAAACTTGCAGGATAGCCAACCCGTTGACCCCCTTGTCCTCACGTGGGCCATGCAGGTTGCAGCAGCTGAGGCGGAAGCATGTTCGGTCGCTAGCCTGGCGCAGCAGCAGGAAACCCACGCAGCTGCCATGGCATCTGCCGCGGAGGCCGCAGCCCAAGCTGTGCAGGCAGCAGAGGCTCAGGCAGCTGCAGCAGAGGTCAAGGCGGCTGCAGCAGCATCGGAGGGCAGCCGCATCCAAGACGCTTACAAGTCTCAGGTGAGCCTCTGCGTTTTCATTCTGAGCACAGTCGTGTTTGTCCTTGCAAATAGAACCTTGCAGTCTGACCTTAACGTCCTTAGCCTCTATTGCAACCGGTCCATTGCCTTGGGCTGGAACTCCCATGCACCAGGAGTTGGTACCGCCATACCCAGTCAGCAGTCCCGCTCTTCCTTGCATCATTGCCATCACTGCAGATTGATGGTCTGAACGCCAAGCTCATAGAGGCGGGTGGGGCGCTCAGGGCCAAGGATGAGCTCAAGGAGGAAAGGTAGGGCAATTGCAAGCCAGCTTCTGCCGCCACCTCTCAACATAGAATATCTCATATGCCACTTACCTACAAGCGCATTGCTGGGTGCAGGCAAAAGCACAAACAGGAGATGGGGGCTTTGAAGGCTGAGCTTCAAAAACTGCAGCTGGAGAACAAGACTGGGGCTAAGGGCAAGGACATAGCTGCTAAAGAGCTGGAGGCCCTAAAGTGTGTGCCAGGGAGCTGGAACCCATGGCATGCACATGCTGCTACGCACACAAGATCAGCTTGCCTGCATGTATCTCACACTCAGCAGACAATGCACTCGTGGCGTGCTGCAGGAAGAAGGCGGGTGACCTTGAGAATAAGCTGAAGGCTGCAGTGCAAGACAAGGCAACTGCTGTGCAAGTGAGCAGCAGCTACACATCATCAACATTTGCAGCAACAATTCAATACCCACAGCTTCAGCCAGATTGACAGTGACAGCACATAAAGAGCTAGAAGGAGTTGCACTGTGACTGGATGACCTCTTTTGCTGGTGCAGGAGAAGGCAAAGCTTGAGTCCCAGCTGAAGCAGCAGGTGTCCCAGAAGCAAATCCTTGACAAGACACTGGAGAAGAAGGATGTCATCGAGGCCAAGAAGCGCGAGAGCATCATGGTGGTGAGCAATCTGCGCACCGCGACAACACCTGCACCTGCACGCACCCCCTTACTCTGTGTGGCTGCTGATGCAGAACTTGAACAAGAGCAAAGAGGTGCTTTGCTCCGTGGAAGAGCGGTTGAAGACTGCCACCCTGGAGCTGCAGAAGACTCAGATGGACCTTACTGCCAAGCGCAGTGAATGCCAGGTTGGTGCCTACACACACCATGAAGCGTCCCATCGCCATCTTGCGCCTTTGCCACCTCCACCACATGCACATGCCACTCTGCTCTTGCTGCCGCAGTGTGACTGCATTGCCCAGACAAGTGCTGCCTGCTTGCGCAGAGCCTTGAGGAGCAGCTAGCCGAAAGCGAGGCCTGCAACAGCAAGCTGAAAGCTGAGCACAGCGTTGTGAGCCTAGAGCTCACGACAGCGCAACATGACCTGGAGTGCTTGCAAGCTGAGCACAAGGACGTGCAAGGTGTGATGAGCCCCGCTGTGTCAGCTAGCTACCATTGTAGCAGCCATTCAGCAGGTTAGTCATCATGCTAATGCTGCACCTCACCCCATTAAAGCCTGACCACCCTCGCAGGCCAACTGGCAACCAGCAGTGCTGCACTTGAGGCCCTCAAAACCCAGCATGATGAGCAGCAGACTGCTCTGGAGACCCTGACACATCAGCATGGCCTGCTTAGTGTCGCCCATCAGCAGAGCACGGCTGAGCTGCTGCAGTTGCGTGGCACTGAGGAGCAGCTGAGGGTGCAGCACCAGGACACCGTGGCCCAGCTGCAGCAGCTGCAGACTGCCCACACCAGCCTAATGGCTGAGCATGAGGCAGCCAGCACTGAGCTTGCTCGTGTGCGCAAGGCATTGTCTGACTCAGAGGATGCCCGTGTGGCTGCTGAGGTGAGACACGCTGCATACCTGCTGGGGATGTTACTTGAAACCCTGTACAGCCCTGAAAAACACTTCCTTAATGCGCCCTCACACACAGCATTGTGTGTGTCAATCATCTCTGGCGCGGACCTCACCTGCACCCTCACTGAGTTCCGCTCCTGCACCTGCTAAGGTCCCTGCACCTCACCTGCACTCGCACATATCCATGGCATGAGCACAGCATCGTACATGTCCCTGACGTTGGCGGCATGATGTACTCGTGCACATGTGCAAGAGGTATCCTGAACTGTTTTTCTGCGCAACAATGCTGCATGTGACGATGATATGCATGTGAGCCTGCGCCTATCGTGGAGGTAAGCCTGACGTGCCCCTGGTCTGCTATGTGGCTGGTGATGGTCACAGAGTCGTGTGCCTGAGATTGAGGAGCTACAACGCCAGCTGGCCACCACACACGAGGAAATGGCTGATTTGCAGTTTGCATCAAACGAGGCAGCAGCCACTGCAGGGCAGCAGCAGAGGGAGGCTCTGGAGCAGCAGGGTGTGCTGAACTCCACCATACAGGTGGGGTGGTACAGGTGGTGTGCAGTGCTGCTGCTGTTGATGATGATGATGATGATGATGATGATGATGATGATGATGATGATGATGATGATGATGATGATGATGATGATGATGATGCATCAGCAGCCTGGGCATACGATTTTTACGGACATTGCAGGGCTTGGAAGGCCAGCTGGCAGTTAAGGGTCAGGAAATTCGAGTGCTGCAGTCCAAGTTGGCCAGCACACAGCAGGAACTGGAGCAAACGGTGGAACTGTACACGGCAGTACAAGGTGCGTCAAGTGCAGCTCCAGCCCTGGGCGGCGCATGAGCTTGTGGCTTGCTGCACATCGATGGCCAACCTGTTCTGTAACGACTGCAGGGCAAGCAGATGCGCTGGCCGCTGAGAAAGCTTGCCTTCTTCAGCAGCTCTCAGCATCCGCTACAGACTTGGCAGCTCTGCAAGCTCAGCTAGCAAGCACACAGACCTCGATGAAGTGAGTGAGACAAGCTACACTGTCCCATTGTGGGCTGTATTTTTCAGCTCTGCTGTTTTATGCTTCATCCTGTGCTGCTGCTCGTACGCACACTATCTATCAGTTGTGTGTTGCACACCTGCAGGACCGCTGCTGCTGCCAGTGCTGCAGAGGTTGTCCATCTGAAGTCTGAGCTGAGCGTAGCCCTGGCAGCATTGCAGGCTGCAGAGCAGGTTCGAATGCTCAATGCTGCCCAGGCAGCTGCGGTGGCAGAGGCATCAGCGGCTCAAGTCGCTGACTTGCAGCAGCAGTTGGATCAAGTACGTGAAAGTCCTTGAGCACAGTGTGTATGATAAGCCATCTGCTTTGCTGGATCACCACCTTGTGCATTCCTGTAGGTCACTCAAGAGATGACTGACCTGGACTTTGCTTCCAATCAAGAGCGAGCTGACATGGCATCACAGCTGGCTGCACTGCGGCAGCAGCTTGCAGCAGCACAGGATAAGTCAGCTGCTTCATTGCAGGACGTTGCCAGATTGGAGGCCGCTGCTCAGGCAGCCTCAGCTGCTGAGGCTCGATCACAATCCCTAGCCGAGCAGGTGGCAAGCCTGACTGCACAGCTGCAGACTGCATGTGACCGCCTGTCTTCTGCACAGCTGCTGGCCCAACAGTGGGAGACAGCTGAACAGACAGCCAGGCAGGAGGCACGCTCTGTTAAAGCAGCACTCGAGCAGGCCCAGGCCGATTCCACGAAGCAGGCTGCTGTAGCCCTTGAGGCAGAGAGCCGGGCAGATGCCCTGGCAGCCCAGCTGCAGGTAGAGCGGCAGGGGCTGCATGCTGACGAGGCTGCCATGCTGCAACGCTTGACTGCTGTGGAGGAAGCATCTGCTCAGCATGCAGCGGCTGCTCAGTCTGCTCAGGCGCAACTGGACCAGATGGCAGCAGATTTGGAGAGGGCGCGGGAGCAGGTGGTTGAACAGGCCGCCAGGTTGCATCAGGCTGAGCTACAGGTGGCCAGGCTGACGGAGGAACTGTGTACAGCTCGCACTCAGGCAGAGCAGCAGGAGGTGGTGGCGCAGGCAGCACAGCTGCAGGCAGAGGCACTGGCATCCCAGCTGTCTTCTGTAAGAGCGGAGAGTGCTGAGCACATGCTGGCGGTAGGAACTGCGCAGCAGCAGCTGGGTGAACTGGAGACAGCCTTGGACACTGCATTGGCGGCATCTGCCCAGCACGCTGCAGCTGCCCAAGCAGCTCAGCAAGAGGTCGCACAGCTGCAGGGCCAGCTGGCTGAGGCACAAGTGGAGCTGGCTAGGCGCAGCAGCCTGGCTTCAGAGATGGAGGCGCTGAGAGCTGGGTGTGAGGAATTGCAAGGTGAGAGGTGGCTGCTGGCCAGCTGGTACGATTGCTGCTAGCCAGCTGCTGACCCTGCGGCCCGCTTGTGCCTGTTGCTCCAGGTGAGGTGCAAGCTCTGCTGCATGAGCGAGAAGCCTTGGTGTCCCAGTTGACGGCTGCAGGGCAGCAGCTGGCAGATACCCAGGCAGCACTTGCTGAAGCGCTGCGGGCACGCACCTCAGCAGCTGAGGGCAGCAACCAACAGATGGGGGTGCGCACGGTAGATGTGGAGGATGCCACCGCTGACCTGTTGGGCGGCTTTGGCTCCCCTGTTGCGCCGCAACAAGCATGCAAGGTGTCAGATGAAGGGAGTGAGGTGAAGGGTGAGTCCCCTCTGCACATGCCAGCTGCCAGCTAAGCAGGTAGAGCTGCAGCATGTGCTGTGACTGTCGTTTGCTTTCTCTGTGTGCTGGTGCTGGTGCAGCCGCTTTAGAGGCAGCCCTGCAACGTCAATCTGACCTGGAGGCTCAAGTGGCTCAGCTGTCTGCTCAGCGTGAGGAGCTGCTGCGGTACATTGATGGCTTGCCAACCTCCAGCACGCAGCCCACAATCGTGCCTGAACCGGCATCGGACCCCAGCAGGTCACATGGCGAAGACACTGTGAATGCAGACGCTGCTTCTCAGCTTGATCAGT
This sequence comes from Haematococcus lacustris, assembly GCA_030144725.1. Classification (NCBI taxonomy): domain Eukaryota; kingdom Viridiplantae; phylum Chlorophyta; class Chlorophyceae; order Chlamydomonadales; family Haematococcaceae; genus Haematococcus; species Haematococcus lacustris. Next base: position 14,039,334 of record JASKMD010000006.1, read on the forward strand.
TGTGTGCTGGTGCGGAGGCAGCTGCAGCGGCCCTTGCTGCAAAGGATCTGGAGCTGCAGGAGGCAGTGCAGGTGAGGACAACTTGACTGTGCTCTGCACAGGTCAATGCCGTGTATCAAGTCAGCAGCTCGAGTCTACGGTGAATCATAAAGACCAGTGATGTGGAGTGTGACTCACGACCTGCCATGCTGTACTGTGTTGTGTGCGGTGTGCCAGGCCTACACTGATGTGTCTGGTCAGCTGGCTGAGATGGAGCTACAGAGCAACCAGCTGAAGGAGCAGGTGGCCATGGCTGTGGCTGCTCAGGCAGATGCAGAGGCCTCCCTCTCTATTGCAGCCGCAGCACAACATGGGAGCAGTAGCCAGATGGTGCAAGACTTGCAGCTTCAGGTGCAGCAGCTGCGCGAGCAACAAGCAGCCACTGAGAAGCTGCTTGACATGGCTGCTGCAGAGCTGGCCGCACAGGCAGACGCAGTCACACAGCAGCAGGCAGTGGCCCAAGCCCAGATTGCAAGTCTAGAGGCGCAGCTGCAAGAGGCACAGCATGCCTTGGCTGCTGCCACAGACCTCCAGCCCAAGCCCCTTGTCGTTGACGCTGGTGCGGTAGAGACTGAGGCAGACATGGCAGGCAGCGAGCAGCAGCTACTTCACCAACTGCAGGAGCAGGTGGAGGCCCTCACACAGGAGGCTGCCACTGCCCAGGCTAACTGCAACAGGGCCTTGGCTGAGAAGCTGCAGCTGGAGCGCAAGATGTCGCTCAGGTGCGCATACTCCTGCCCGGTTAGCTGCCCTTCTGATGCAGTGCATTGCATTGCTGGCTTTGGTTACCACCATGCTGCCTGCTGGAGACATTGCATGAACGAGCAGGTCACACGACTAGGGCTGCGGATCACCCTTAACTGCACAGCTTGAGCACCACCACGTGGCTTTGGGTGCCCTCATGTGATGCTTGCATGCAGGGTGCTGGAGCTGGAGCGTGCTGGGTTCGACTTGCAGGACCGATTGTCCGCAGCTGAGGTTGCCCTGGCCTCGGCACATGTCTCAGCTGCCAGGGCTGCAGCGCCAGGGCCTTCCCTGCGCTCCTCGTCACCCACCGACGACTTTGACCAGGACATGTCTTCCCCTACATCCACCTCCCACCACCGCCCAGCTGGGGATGCTGACCAGCGTATGGATGCAATGAGCCAGGCAGCTGAAACCCTGCAGACAGAGGTTGCCCGTCTGGGCACAGCCCTGGCCAATGCTGTGGCAGCAAAGGAGGCAGTGGAAGCACGGCTGAGCGCTCAGCTGCTGGAGGCAGAGACTGCTCGCACTCAGCTTGCTGCAGAGCTGGATGCCAGGACCCAGGCGCTGCAGCTGGCTGAGGCTGCACTGCAACAAGCTGAGCAGACCAGTGCTATGCTGAAGGTGAAAACCAGCAGAGGACATGGTCAGGTGCCTCTGCAACCCTACATCCGGTTGGCCAGCATAGGTTGCCATGGCAGTGGCCATCCTAGGCATCACAGTCGGGCAGGGCAATTGCCAGATGATGCTTCCACCAAAGTTGCCATTGTTATCGAACCTGGCGAAGCTCAAGTGTCTGGCATGTGGTGTATGCAGGCTACCGCTGCCACCGCTGACTCTGCAACAGAGCGCTCAGCAGCAGTGCTCAAGTCAGAGCTGACAGCAGCACATGACCAGCTGCGCCAGCTGCTAGACCGAGAGGCAGAGATGTTCCAGAGCCTGGCATCTGCAAATACCCGCTTAGAATCCGCACAAAACATGATCAAGGGTCTGCAAAGCGCCCTGCAGACCGAGCAGGAGGCAAGGCAGCAGGCGCAGGCTGAGGGTGAGTGCCAAACTCTTGTAATCGTGCAGCCATGCATTGTTAGCAAGGTGTGCCAGGGGACCAAGGGACTCACAGCATGGTCATGCCTCAATGCAGGAGCTGGGCTGCGCTCCCAAATTGAAGACATGGGCAGTGAAGTGCACCTGCTGACCAGCTTGGCCCAAGAGGCCAGCCAGGAAAGGGTGCAGGCCCTACAGCAAGCTGCAGCAGCAGAGTCGCGATGCAAAGTGAGTGCGGCGCCATGGCCTGCAACAAGTACCTGGCATCAGATTGGCCAGGCAGGATGGTGGGCGGGTGGGTGGGTGGGTGGGTGGGTGAGTGGGTGGGTGGGTGGGACGGTATGTGTGGGGTGAGGTGCAACAAGGCTGTAGCAGACTGGGGCGTGATGTGCCCACGTCCTGCTTTGCTCTTGCTCTGTACCCCTGCAGGCTGCAGAGGCAGCATGTGAGGCTGCAAAGTCTGCCTTGGCCCTGAGCCATCACAGCATCACAGCCAGCAATAATAGCAGTGATGAGCTGGCCGCACAAGTGGCAGAGCAGAGTGCGGCATTGGAGCACCAGGGCCTGGCTCTTGCAGCGGCCCTTTCTGAGGTGGCAGAGCAGACAGACAAGGTGAGTGCGACCCTCACTCATCTCCTGCAAGGACATGTCCCGTGGTCCACCATGCTGCTCCAGCAAGTTACGTGCATTCAGCTTGGTTAAAGGGGCATTCCATGTGCTGCTCGCTGCCACACAGGCTGCTGCATTGGCATCCAAGCTGCAAGGCATGTCTTTGGCTCGGGACCAGGCCGAGCACCTCTTAGCCACTGAGCGAAGAGTGTCAGCCCAGCTGACCAGCCAGGTCACGGAACTGCAGCAGCAGCTTGCTCAGCATGAGGAGAAGTTGAATGAGGCGTACAGTGAAGCAGGCCAGCTCAAGGAGGCCGTGGCAGGATGGCAAGAAAGCAACCTGCAGGGCCAACAGCAGCTGAACGAATTGCAGGAGGTGAGCTCAGTTGGTATCCAAGGGACCCCGTGCCTTCAGTTATGGCAACTATATTAGTACAGTAATGTCTGCACAGCATAAGTCAAAGCAAGTGACTGCTGTTGCTGCTGCTGCTGTTAAGAAAGGCAGCTAAGTGCGGTTGCACAACTGGCTCGCAGGAGCTGGAAGCATCGCAGCAGGCTGTTACGAACCTGCAGCACGAACTGCAGGCTGCGCTGACAGCAGCCAGCACAGCAGCACAACAGCTGGCTGCCGCACAGCAGCAGCAGGGCAGCAACAGCACAGGGGGGGGGCCCACCGCCGCCCAGCAGGAGCTCATGGCCCGCATGGCGGAGAGGCTGGAGGCTCTAGAAGCTGGTCACAAGTGGGTGACCTGTGGCTTCACTGGATCTCTTGTTTCACTCAGCTTATGTTTGTGTTCACCGGCACACCTTCCAGCTTGGCGTCTACTGCTCTTCATGCTAGGTGTCTTTTATGCTGGCTGGTACTGCTGCTGGGCCTGCAGATTGCTTTATTTTCAACCTGCCACAGACTGCTTCAGCTGACCTGCTTGGTTGTATGTCACAACTGATATTTGACTGTATGACTGTATATCAACAACTGCTATTTGACTGTATGACACAACTGCTATTCGTGCTGAGCCTGGGCCTGGCTTTGGTCTGCCTCTATCGCCTGCAGGCGAGCTGTAGGTCGGTTGCAGGAGGAGCTGAGTGCAGCGCTGGCAGAGCGGGCTGAGGCACAGCTGAGGCTGGAGGCAGCTGTGGGGGCAATGGACACAGATCGCCAGCAGCAGCTCATCGCATTGGAAGAGGTGGGGAGGCAGCTGCTGGCGGTGCATAAGGACTGTATATGTTGTCCTTTCTCATTTTTGCATGCACCCTCTTGTGTATGCATCCACAGGGTGTGTATAGTGTATATGGTACTGGGTGTGAATGTGGCTTTGGTAGACAGGGTAAGATGCCGTGATGTAAGCGTAGATCACGTTGCGTGGTGCTCGAGGGGTCTCAAATGCATGATGGGCACACCTCACCTGACCTGGTGTCCTTCCACAGATTGAGATGGGTGCCAAGGCGAAGGAGGCTGAGCTCAATGCTCGCGTGCTGTCCCTTGAGAGTCAGATCCACTGGCTGGGCGAGCAGAACACACAGCTGACCAGTGCGCTGAAGAAGCTGCAGGAGGCGGCTGCCACAGCACCCCCTACAAACATGGCAGGCGCAGCGGCTGGGCCGGGCCATGACGCAGCAGAGGCCACCAGCGCAGAGGCTGCAGCTGCCAGTGCGCATGCTTGCCTGCCTGCTGGTGCGGGCGCTGCAGCTCTGGTGGACAAGTGCGCAGCCCTTGAGGCGGAGCTGCGCAGGGCTAAGCGGGCTGAGCTCAAGCTCCAAGCGCTGCTGTTCAGGTGCTGGACTGCAAGCGTGATGCCAAGCAGCCCAGCGCACACTCACAGACCCCCTTGCTAGTGTGCCCTGTGTTCCACACCTCCCTCTTCACCACCACTGTTGTCCAGGCAGCAATGACAGGGCACAGCATAGCAGCAGGGGTCATTGGCTGCATCATGGTGGAAGCGTTGCTGTTGCAGATGGCAGCTCAGCAGGCTGTCACCCCAACATGGTTTGCTGCTTGTCCCACCACCGGGCCTGTCGCTGTCCTGGGCTGCAGGCTGCGCAAGGACGTGGAGGCAGTGGGCGTGTCCGGCCCAGCCTTTGACGGGCTGCGTGACATTCGGGCCCTGGAGTTTGAGGTAGACACCCTGGGCCAGAAGCTGAAGAGGTATGTGGGGTGGAGGCCGCTGAGCCAAGATGTCGTTGCTGCTGCCTTACCACATCTGCATGACCACTGCCGTTAATCTGCCTGACCGCCGCTGCATATCCCTACCATCCGACACGACAAAGACATGACAACAAGGGGTTCAATAGGCTGCTCCTGACATCTGAGCGACGTGTTGAGCGTGTTGTGATTTGTTCATGCTGCAGGTCTGAGCGCATGGCCATGCAGGCGGATGCCGAGCGTCAGAGCTTGCAAGCCAAGCTTGCACAGCTCACCAACACCGGTGCCCTGTCCTGCACAGAGGGCAGCGCACAGTCAGACGGCTGCACGGGGCTGGCACCCAGCAGCAGAGCCAGGGGCCTCGTGGCAGCAGGGGGAGCTGCACCCCTAGAGGACAAGGAAAACATCATGGGGGCATACCCCCGACCGCCTGCGTCAAGCAGGGGTCGCTGACGCCTGGGGTGTAGCAGCAAGAGAGAGCGGAAGCAGTGAACTGTGTATCGGCGAGGGGAAAGGGGGGTTACATGTGCATGGGGTGAAGCAGGAAAATGGCATGCATACATGTCAGGAAGCATTGTGTGATGCCCATGGGACGTGTCCAACACAATTAGTTGTCCATGATCATGACAACTCATAGGAGTTTATGGCTGGGACATGGTCTCTTTGTGCATCAGCGTCATGAAGGTTTCATAAGTGCGAAAGTAATGGCCAGTGTCACCCCTGTGTGCTTGATGCCCCACCCTTGGTGATGGCAGCGTGCTATGAGTAGACCTGACACCTGGCCATTTATGCTACTGCTGTGTGGTCTGCTTCTCAGGTGTCCCCAACTAACAGAAAATCTACCCCTGGTATTCAAAACGACGCCGCGTCCCAGCCACGTGGTCTCTAATTATGCTACGCACATCCCCGGAAAGAGCACTCTGTCAGCTACGGGGTGAAGCGTGTTGTACTTATTCCCGTGCATTGTGCTGAGCGCACTGGCGGTTCAAATATCAACAATCGAATTCATGCATGTATTGCTCATGCGGGCCTCGCCGCGATCGACCGACGTGGCCCAGCAGCCCCTGCAAACAGTCCGGGACAGTCGCCGCAGTGAAAACGGTCATCACGGCATGCCAAATAGATGCAACTGAGCAGTACAAGGTGTATAGGCCATTGCTTTGTTACCTTGCTTTGTTACCTTGCAGGTTGGGTCCGATCCCTCACGCCCCCCTTGCGCTTGCGTGTCGAGCTCGTGTTCATCTCCGTTGTTGTGCCCTGCTGCTCCTCAGGTGCAGCAACAAGTGGAGGGAGGGAGGGGTGGGAGGGCGGGGCTGGGGTTGGGAGGGGGTGGGGGGGGGGGGGGGGAGGGCGGGGCTGGGAGGGGGTGGTGAGAAGGGTGGGAGGGCGGGGCCGGGGTTGGGAGGGAGTAGCGGGGGTGGGAGGGCAGTGATGGGGCTGGGAGGGGGTGGGGGGTGGGAGGGGGGTGGGAGGGCGGGAGGGTGGGAGGGCGGGAGGGTGGGAGGGCGGGAGGGCGGGAGGGCGGGAGGGTGGGAGGGTGGGGGGTGGGAGGGCGGGGCTGGGGTTGGGAGGGGGTAGGAGGAGGTAGGAAGGCTATGCTGGGCTGGGGAGGGGGTCGGGGTGCAAGGGCGTGCAAGGGGGCACGGTCCGGGCGGTCGGAGTAGGCTAGTCATTCCTGCAGGCAAAGTTGGGTCACGCCAGTGTCATTTGGAGAAGTCCTGATCATCTAATTGCCATGCTTTCTTCAGTCGGAGTTGTGACGTTGAGTAAGGAACAGAGTTACTAATCGAAAGTCTGGAGAATCACAGTGGTCAGCTCACAACATGCCATTTTGTGGATGGGGGTCTCCATTCCTGAGAGAGAGACGCACGTTTCCCGCGTATGCAACAATGTCGATTAGTAACTTGCCCAACGATGGCCCTCCAACACCGCCTGCACCAATAAGAGGCTCGCGGAGCGAGCCTGGCGGGCTGAAATGTGATTGTACTTCCGGCTCGATGCCAAGCGCAGTTCGCTCATTGGTGCCGCTACTCACCACTAGAACAATCGATAGTGAGCAGCTGAGGTGTGTCCGCGCTCGCTTGCGCCGGCATGGACTCTTATGCAAGGATTAACGCGCCGCTTGCCAGTAGATGCGGAGTAATTCGCAGGTGCCAATGCAACAAACGCTACCGAAATCGGTGCACTTTGTAGCGAGTATTTGCATGAAGATTACCAACCCCATGTTGGGGACTCCTGACTGCTTCCTGGATGTGCATGATGGATGCTAAACTTAGCGGCATGGCAAGCCGGTGTGGGGCCTCATGTGGTGCCATGAGGTGCCGCCTCACCCCGCTCCCCCTGCCCAGACCCACCTGCTGCACCTGACCCAGTGCCACCACCCCGAGCCCCCCAAGGGGCATTGGCTGGACAGGGGTACCAGCCTTGACGCACATTGGGTAGTGCATGCAGCGCCCCTCAAAATGTGCAGCTGCAAGGGCCTCAAACCTCTGCCTGCCCCTGGCTGCAAGGGCTTTTAGCTGGTCAGCGGCCAAACTCAAGGCCAGGCAGACCCTGTTCCTGCTTGCTGGATGTCACTAGCTGATGACGCCGTGCAGGTTGCTTATTACGCAGCTCAGGCTACGAATCAACATAGCAATCTGTACTATCACGGCATAACATCGAGTCAAGTCATGCATAACTGGGAATTTGTCCTGTCTGGCTTTGCATGAGAGCACCAGACGAGAGCATGCAGCTCATCTTGCTGCTTATATATGAGGCCCGGATAACAGTTGTGACAGGCATTGTTGACAGTCCTACTGATAAGCTTTTGCTCCTTTTGCTATATTCACATGTCACTCGCCCAACGGCAGCTTAACTGTAGCTCGAGTAAGCGTAGTGTTCCAAGGACTTACGCAACAACGACGAGCCGCCGCATGCTGGGAAGGCACCTTGGATGACATGGAGCCGTCGCAAAGGAAGCTGCATGCCCCCATCGAGCCTCCGGCGCACCCTACCTACGACTTGCGTAAGGTATGCTCCACCGCTGGCCAAACTCGCCAAACAACAAAACATAGTGAGCAGTCGCCCTACTAGTGCTATACAGGTTATTCAAGATGCTTTGAGGGAGGACGCTGGCGATAGGGGAGATGTGACCACTCAGGCTACGTGGGTGCTCTGCCCAGCATCACCCTGGAATCACTCCCATGTCTGCTACCAGCACCAGCACAACCTACTCACCACCACTAGCCATGCTGTTGCATGAAAGGCACTGTCAGTACCATAGCAGCATACTCAGGCCTTGGACTTAGAAATAAAGGACATGTGGCACACCAGCTTGGCCATGGTGTTGCAGCTGGAGTGCAGCTGCACTGCCACTAGTATGCACTAGACTGCTACACAAACCCACAGTCCTGCACATCATTAACAATGACCATGGCATGCTTACATGGTATGTGTTGCTACCCCATGTGCCATGCAAGCTCAATCTGTAGCTGCGATGTGTGCCACATGGCTTCTACCAGCATGCAGCTGGCATGCTTGCGTGTTGTGGTGTGCAGCGTGGCATGTGGCACCGCTGCATGCGCCACCTTCCTGGCTAAGTCACCCGGGGTGTTGGCTGGACTGGCAGTGGCAGACCTGGTGTTCGAGCTGGTGGACCCCACCATACAGGTCAGGCCCTGCTGGTGGCTCAGGGTTTGTGGCCAGGCAGGCCCTGCTGCTGCTGCTGACTAGAAGCCAGTCAGGCCCTACTGCTGCTGGTGAAGCATTACAGCGGCAGCAGCATTGAGAGCTGCCTGAGGGTGGTCTAACGTGTCCCTGCAGCTCGTGGTCTGGCGCACAGGCGGTGCTTGCCTGATCAGACCGCGGCCAGCCAGGATGTTGATCTCGATGTGTGACCTGCCGCTGCCTGACCTTCCTTGACCAGATTTTGTCCACTGTCACAGCCCCTGCCCTGGTCCTCCGCGCCCAGGTGGTTTGGGGCGGGCGAGACGGAGAGGAGGTGGAGGCCGGGCACCGCTTTGGCAGCGTGACGGGGCCTGCGGCCTCCATCCTGGTGGCGGAGCGCGTGGCCCTGAACTTCATGCAGGTGAGCGAAACCTCAATAAGCAAGGCAGTAGCCGGACTGGGCCAGAAGGATGGCTTCAGCTGCATGCACGACATGGAGGGGGCTGGCATGCAGGTGTCTCAATTCTTGCGCCATACAACAGGTGGGAAGGGTTAAGGTTGGGGTTAGGGTTAGAGTTAGGCACCCAGCAGGTAAATACATCACATTTGAGGGAGCAGGTGACCTGTGTACACACCCTGGTGACCATGTAGCATGCGGAGGATGAAGCTTGTTTGTCTGCTCGCCTGCACGCCCACTGCCCTGTTGCCGCCCACCACCTGGTCTGCCTGGTCTCAGCGCATGAGTGGCATTGCAACAGCTACTCGCGCGATGGTGCTGGCAGTGGAGGGCGTGGGCAGGCCTGGAGGGGCGCGGATCCTCGAGACCCGCAAGACTGCACCTGGATTGCGCTTGCTGGACAAGTGGGCCGTCCTCATAGGTGAGCCCGGTTGGGAAGAGCCTGCCTGCCTGCCTGTTGGCGGTCCAACCAGCCGGCCTCAACGGCTGGAATAAGCAGCACCTATCAGCCTGAAGCAGGGGGAGGGGGAGGGGGAGGGAAAGGGGGAGGGGGAGGGGGAAGGGGAGGGGGAGGGGCTGTTAGCAGCGATGAGCGAGACTCCACGAACCCAACAGTGAAGATCTCTACCCAAAGCACAAGCTAAAATGGGTCTCACACAATTGTTCAAAGACAAACTGCAGATACTCTAAGGGACTGGCTGACTAGCAACACGCCTGTCTCCAACAGGGGCCCCAGGCTGCTACACAAGCAAGCAGAAGAAGGGGAGCCTGGTCACAGCAGGGTTGAATAAGATTGAGGTCAGACCTGGCAGGGAAAGGCACGGGAGGGAGTCTGCACACGGCAATAGGCAGGCACAGTGCTGACGGAACTTACACCGCAAAGTGTTATAGCCCAGGTCTATACTCTCCAGTTCATAGCTCGACCATACTCAGCTCGGGTCGAGATTCATGGCTTAGGTTAAAAAGTCAACAAAGTTCGCGCAAAAATATATACGCAAGGTGACCTCTAGAACATCGCATTTCCATAGCGAGCGCTATACATAGCGTGAAAAGAAAACACTGATTAGCATTGCATGCAGTGCATATGCTAGTCAGGTAGGCCAAGGCGAGTACCATCAAGGATAGGGTGCGGCAAGGCCAGTCAGGCAGCACCACGGCAGACGTGGCAAGACAGCTGGCTAACGGACGGACCGGGCAGCCAGCCAGCCATGCCTGATCAAGCACAGATTTGCTGCCTGGCCCGGGCTCTTGCACCTGAAACCTGGACTTGCAATGGAGACCAGACCTGGCCCTCCACGTCAGCCCTGGTCTGCTGCCAGGCCAAGCCAGGCCCTGTGAGCAGCGCCCCTCTTACCCCGACAACCCAGCAGAGTGACTCTGCATGCAGGGGGCGGTCACAACCACCGCATGGGGCTGTATGACATGATGATGATCAAGGACAACCACGTCACAGCAGCAGGCGGTGTCACGGCAGCCATTACTCGAGCTGAGGAGTTCATCGCTGCCCAGGTGAAAGCAAGGGCTGGTGCGGTGCCCTCCCTGCCTCCGCCCCTTGAACCTGCCCCGCACCACACCACTTGTATACTTGTCAAGTTCCTCACGTCTCCACATTGAAGTCACTGCTGGCTCAGTTGGTAACAGGTGACTTCTACAAGTGAGAGGTTGTAGGATCTCAACAACGATGGTGCAAGTCTCTACAACGCTGAAAGGGAATTGGCTAACTAGAGGAACGAGGTGGCTATGAATGGAACGAATAATATATATGTAATATATATAGTACCGTAGTCTCCCTTTCCATTCCAGAGGCCTCGGAAACTATAATAAAAATCTATTTCCCCAGCCATATTTTTCATTGTTTTTAAGTTCCCCAATGGTCAAAGTACGTTTAAAGTTCGTTTTGAAAACGTCTTCGTGCATATTAAATTCAAGCCTCCCACCCCATTCATCTCGCATCAAAATCATATGATCTACATAGTCAGCTGTCGTGGCCTCTCTTCTAGTGGCCTCATCACCTAACCACGTCACATGGGGCACTGAACCTCACTAATACAGTCGTGGCCATCCTGCCGCTGTTGGCAGTGGCGGCATATCTCATCATCTGCCTTGGAGCATTCAAACTTGCGTGCTTCTGCAGCCACCCATGTTGCTGCCTTGGCCAAAGCAAGCACCCCGCCTTGGCCGGCTGCCCGTGTGTGAGCGGTCGCCTCCCCCCTTCACATGGTTGCCAGCCTGGTTGCCACCCTTGCCTGTCCTGTGACCCCAGCCTTTGCCCCAGCCTGGCCCACCTCCCTCGACCTTGCCCGGAGCAAAGCAGCCACCCTGGTTGCGGGCACGGCTTGCAAGATAGGCTGAACCTTAGCAGGATTCCACCATTTCTCATTCGCCTTGCCGGTGCGTGCGACTCTATCTTTTGAAACCACTGCACTGCTTTCCACGCTTATCTGACTGACTGCTTGCTTGGGGCTCAAGGTGTGGCTGAGCTGCGTGCTGTCATGGCGCCAGGGGCTCGCAGACATGAGTATTGAAGTGGAAACGCGCACCCAAGATGAGGTCAGCGAGGTGCTACACCTGCTGGCAGCGGGCAAGGCGCCGCACGTCACGCGTCTAATGCTCGACAACATGACGCGGTGAGTATACGCGACGTGCCGCCAGCCCCTGTGTCGGCCGTTTCGCTGCCTGGCCACCGTGGCCACTGCGGCCGCACGTGGTATCAAAGCATAAGAGCAACCATGATTCGATGTCTTGCAAAAGAACATGCCCTCACGTCCTCACCTCATGTCCCTCCTCACCACCATAGTGGGGCAAGGCAAGGTGTCCCCCCCTCCCAATCCTCCCACCTCCACCTCCACCTCCACCTCCACCCTCCCATCCTCCACCCTCCCACCCTCCACCCTCCCACCCTCCACCCCCCACGCTGTATCACCCACCACGCAAATTGTTGTAAAGTGTGAACTGTTCTGAAGCCTGGCTTTGTGTCGCGCAGGCTGGATCCTGGGTTGCCCGCTGGCATCGACGTCAGTGAACTGGAGCAAGCTGTGAAGCGGGTAGCAGGCGCGGTCGACACAGAGGCGTCCGGCAACGTGGTACAAGAAACGGTGGGCGAGCGGGTGTGCCACACAATGTGCCGCAGCCCGGAACAATCGGCGGCGTGCTTGCACTCCCGGCCGCAGGTCCGAGCCATCGCCGCCACCGGGGTGACGTTCATCAGCGTGGGGTCACTAACGCATTCGGTTAAGGCATTGGACATCAGCCTCAAGATCCAGTTGGTGTTGTAGTCATGAGGGCGGGCGGCGTCGGGTGGTCCACGGCCGGGAACCAGCCAGCCAAGCACCGCCGGGTGTTTACCGTATGCAAGCAAAGACATTCGGAGAGGAGCAAAGCCCATAAGAACAACCCGTGGAGATGAGGGCGTTGTAGGAGAGCGCAGTGCATGCAGTGCCAGGGCCAGAGGTGTGGGCGCAAGGGGCACCACAAGGCGCTAACAAAGTTCAAGCCTGCATCTCAGCGGATCAGGGATCTCGGCCGAGGTCAATGCACAGCGCCATGTGGGGCATGTTATGCATAAATGATCTTACTCGGCTGTCTCGTTTGCGCTCGTGGTTCGCTATGCCCAATAATCAGACATGCGGTGCGGGGTGCGGTGCGCCGTTTGGCGGCATGTGGCAACGCCAGACGCCATGCTGCGCTGTCGCGCGTTCCCGGGTTCCCGGGAACTGCGATATAAATGCTGCCTGACCGCCAGCAAGCACACAGTAGTCGCGGCTAACCCTTTCAGCCCGACTGCACGCCTGCTCGGTCCAACGTCGGCGCTTGTCGGCCCCGTACGGAAACATGGCAAGGCGCGTTTCTTTGCCTCCCTAGCACATCAACCTCGTCGCTACACCTCGTCGCGCAACTAATCGCCGTTCGCTAGCACTAGGGCCATATCACGCCGATGTTTACCACGCCCGCGTGCCTGTCCGCAGGTTCCTGCAGCGAGCAAGCCTGGTGGCTCTCTTTGCCTGCGCATTCATGGTGAGCCCGCAGCGTGCAGCTAGCAGTAGTGCGACGCAGTCAAGTCGGTGTCATGTCAGGAAGCTGTCGCGAACTTGTCGTCCAAACGCTGTCGCATGTCTGTCGCTTTGCCTGACTGAGATCTGCCTTGCGCTATGGACAAACCACAGGCACAGCAGCTCGCCACAGCAACCGCCCTGGAACAAGCCGAGGCGCCGAGTCGTACGAGCGTCCGAGCTCTGCTGAATGAGGTGAGCGGGCAAGGAGAGGTGCGGCTGCTCTCACGGATCCACGTCAACATGCCACGGCTGGTGGTGTCGGGGAGCAGCAGCAGCGGCAGGAGCAGCCGCAGGAGCAGCGGCAGCGGTAGCAAAAGATGAGTGTGCCGTCCTGCCACTCCTGGACCTCGCGCCCTCCTGTAATCCTGTGCCCTGCTACCTGCACGGCCATGCTTACATCCCGCTGCCACCCACCACAGCCATATCCATACTGCCTGCCTGTCTGCTCGGTATGATGGGCCAGTGGCTGCAGACCAGCCTGTGCCCACTGCCTTCCTACCAACCTGACCCGACCTGACCCGACCTGACCCGACCTGACCCGACCTGACCCGACCTGACCCGACCTGACCCGACCTGACCCGACCTGACCCGACCTGACCCAGCAATACCTACTGCTCTGCTCTTCTGACCTCCGGAGCCGCACTAAGCAGCTCTAGCCACACCAGCGCAGCCTGGCATAGCTCCCTCCCCTCCCATGCACTTGCATGGCGCAAACGATGCCATTGACCACTCCTCTGGGTTGCACTGCTGCCCTCTCGCTCTGCAGAAGCGCTCGCCACCATCTCCCGGTTCCCTGAAGCCCAGCCCTCCCCCCCCTCCCCCGCCCCCACCTCCATCCCAGCCCTCCCCTCCACCCCCTCCACCCCCGCCTCCATCCAGCGACACCCACCCCCCCAACCCGCCCCAGCCCCCCAAAGTAAGTTTGGCTGGGGCCGCTGCTGCTCTGTGTCCCCCACTCTGGCTGCAGTCACTGGCTGAGTGCAGCCCCCGCTGGCAGGAATAGGCAGCCCCGTGATGCCGCCACGACTGGAGGCACGGCTAGAGGCCCTTGCACACTGCCTATCCAGGGTGTACGGTAGCCTGCCTCTGCTGCTGCTCTGTGTCAGCTGTCAGGGGCGGCCTGGTCCCTGGTCCCTGTGATCAGTGCAATAGGTGACCTTTGCTGTGTGCTTACCAGAGGTCCACACTTTGCTCCACTGAGGGAGGAGGGGGAGGGAGGGAGGGGGGCATGTGGAGGCGTAGCGGTCCCGGCACTCGCTACATTTCCTACAGACCCTCTTCCACACTGCTGCTGCTCTCTGTCCACTGTGGGGTACGCCTGCCTGGCCTCTGGTATGGGCTGTACCAGTGTGGGCTGCGCCTTGTCATGGGCTTGCAGGCAGTGCCCCCCTCGCCAGCTCCACCCTCGCCACCATCTCCACCTTCACCAGCCCCACCCCCCTCGCCTGCTCCCCCCTCGCCAGCTCCACCCTCACCGCCACCCAGCCCTGCGCCCCCTTCTCCCTCCCCCCCAGCACCCCCATCACCCCAGCCACCCTCACCCCCCTCACCCCCCTCACCCGCCCCTCCCTCACCTCCCGCCCCTCCCTCACCTCCCGCTCCCCCCTCACCCTCACCCAACCCCCCGACGCCCACCTCCACCCCCCCCGCTCCTCCCTCGCCTGCCCCCCCATCGCCCAAGCCCCCGTCACCCGTGCCGCCATCTCCTGCCCCGCCACCGGTAAGAGTCGTCCAGGACCTGCTGTCTGATGTCTGCCACCCACAGCCCCTCCATGTTGCGCCCCCCCTACGAGCTTTTCTGTCCAGCACAACACCATGTGCTCCCCTTGTGGGTCCCCGTGTGCTAACCCATCCACACCTAGCATCCCACCTAGCATCCCACCCAGCATCCACGCCCGACTGACATCCTGAACCACCTACAGGCACGACAGACACCTCTCCTCCCCTGCCCCTCCACCTCGAGCCCTTGTCTTGCGCTCCTTGCCGTAGCCAGTTCAGGGCTGTATGGTGGGCCACCAACAGCTCGGCCTCCTGGTGCAGGCAGTGCAGTACCCCGACTCCCCTCACTGCTGACGGCAGCCCTCCCCCCACTCCTCCCATCGAGGGTCGTTCATTGCCCTGACTCGTCCCATGTGCTGATCAGCAGGCCCCCCATGAGGACTAGGCTTGATGGCCACAGGGTCCACAGTGCTCCTGGGTGCAGTTCTGAACCCTTCTGCTGTAGCCCTGCTTGCTGGCTTGCCTTGTCGTGCTTGCAGCCCGTCCCACCCAGCCCCAAGCCCCCCTCCCCAGCTCCACCCGCGCCCTCCCCAGCCCCCCCCTCACCATCACCACGGCCGCCCTCTCCCCCCACTCCCTTCCCTCCTTCACCCCTGGTCTGCCCTCCCCCGCCGCCCCCGAAGTTCATCTGCCCCCCCGAGCCGACTTGCGACTGCAACTGCAAATGCCTCCCGCCCCACTGCTGAAAGAGACAAAGGAAGACTACGCCCTCGCCCTCTGGCGTGCATGAAGGGAGGAGAGTGGCCCCCGGGCATGCGCTTGCTACCCCGCCTGCCACTGGCGACGTCAGCCCCTCTCCCCCTCCTCCCCCGCCTGCCACTGGCGACGTCAGCCCCTCTCCCCCTCCTCCCCCCCCTCCCCCGCCTGCCACTGGCAACGTCAGCCCCTCTCCCCCTCCCCCGGGGCATGCGCTTGCTACCCTCCTACTAGGCCCGGCTGCTCTCAGCTCCTGGGCTCTTGGGTTCAGTCTGCTGGGTGCTTGGGCTGCATGCCTCGATGACTACAGCTTGATCCCCAGCATGGCAAACCTTAGTAGCCTCCCTGGCAGGAGCATGTCTACCTGTGTGAGCTGCCCATGCACACCTTTGCTGATGTTGGAGCATGTTGTGGAGCAAGTGCCGTGAACTGAAGCCAGCTACCAAACCCTAACCAGCGGGTCGCGTTTCGTCCATGTGCTGTAAGAGCGTCTCTAGAAGCAAGAACGTGCACTGGCTGGTGCCGCCCCGAACCTCCCGAGCGAGTAATGGCTGGAGGGAAGTGAATGCTATGGTCAGGGCAGTAGACGCGTTCTAGTACGTGCACACTGACTTATGGGTATTGAATGCCGCTATGACCAACGCGACTGGGGGATCTAGGACAGGTCGACTGAAGATTTTGAGCCAAATGGTTTGGATGATGCCCGAGGGAAGGTAGACAGTGTCATGGTTATGCGAGCTGAACGCAAGCGGTAACGGCGCTGAGAAGTTCGCTAGGTACCTCTCCAGCTTCCTTCCTCGGCGACGGGTTACTCTTACTCTTCTTCACGGGCGTGTGCGACATAAGGCGCGACGCACAGCTTTGTTGCAGCATTGCCGTCTCACTGTGAGCTCCCATCAGCTAGTGCCGTCAGAGCAACTGCGACACAACCGCGGCTAATCATCTGCATCGGCTGTATCCAGCTCGCTCGTGTCAGGTGAGTGAAGCAGGAAGACTAGTGACACACAGAGATAAGCGCGCTTCCCAGCAGCGTTAGGGCGGCGATGCGAGCTTAAAGGCGGAGGCAGCTTGTGGAAGACGCAAGCTCAGACAGCTAAACAGCACTTCAGTTGTAGGTGGCTCCGTCCGTGCTGCAGGCTTGCCGCAATGTGGAGAAGACATCTATTGATTGTAATAATAGCTGTGCTGCTATCGATGGCAATGGCTGGGAGGCCGGGAATGTCGCAGTCCTTGCAACGTTCATCTCCACCTCCTCCACCACCACCTCCCCCTCCTCCACCACCTCCACCACCTGTGCCGCCGTCCCCCCCTGCCACTGGCGACGTCAGCCCCTCTCCCCCTCCTCCCCCTCCTCCCCCGCCTGCCACTGGCGACGTCAGCCCCTCTCCCCCTCCTCCCCCTCCTCCCCCGCCTGCCACTGGCGACGTCAGCCCCTCTCCCCCTCCTCCCCCTCCTCCCCCGCCTGCCACTGGCGACGTCAGCCCCTCTCCCCCTCCTCCCCCTCCTCCCCCGCCTGCCACTGGCGACGTCAGCCCCTCTCCCCCTCCTCCCCCTCCTCCCCCGCCTGCCACTGGCGACGTCAGCCCCTCTCCCCCTCCTCCCCCTCCTCCCCCGCCTGCCACTGGCGACGTCAGCCCCTCTCCCCCTCCTCCCCCTCCTCCCCCGCCTGCCACTGGCGACGTCAGCCCCTCTCCCCCTCCTCCCCCTCCTCCCCCGCCTGCCACTGGCGACGTCAGCCCCTCTCCCCCTCCTCCCCCTCCTCCCCCGCCTGCCACTGGCGACGTCAGCCCCTCTCCCCCTCCTCCCCCTCCTCCCCCGCCTGCCACTGGCGACGTCAGCCCCTCTCCCCCTCCTCCCCCTCCTCCCCCGCCTGCCACTGGCGACGTCAGCCCCTCTCCCCCTCCTCCCCCTCCTCCCCCGCCTGCCACTGGCGACGTCAGCCCCTCTCCCCCTCCTCCCCCTCCTCCCCCGCCTGCCACTGGCGACGTCAGCCCCTCTCCCCCTCCTCCCCCTCCTCCCCCGCCTGCCACTGGCGACGTCAGCCCCTCTCCCCCTCCTCCCCCTCCTCCCCCGCCTGCCACTGGCGACGTCAGCCCCTCTCCCCCTCCTCCCCCTCCTCCCCCGCCTGCCACTGGCGACGTCAGCCCCTCTCCCCCTCCTCCCCCTCCTCCCCCGCCTGCCACTGGCGACGTCAGCCCCTCTCCCCCTCCTCCCCCTCCCCCCCGCCTGCCACTGGCGACGTCAGCCCCTCTCCCCCTCCTCCCCCTCCTCCCCCGCCTGCCACTGGCGACGTCAGCCCCTCTCCCCCTCCTCCCCCTCCTCCCCCGCCTGCCACTGGCGACGTCAGCCCCTCTCCCCCTCCTCCCCCTCCTCCCCCGCCTGCCACTGGCGACGTCAGCCCCTCTCCCCCTCCCCCCCTCCTCCCCCGCCTGCCACTGGCGACGTCAGCCCCTCTCCCCCTCCCCCCCTCCTCCCCCGCCTGCCACTGGCGACGTCAGCCCCTCTCCCCCTCCTCCCCCTCCTCCCCCGCCTGCCACTGGCGACGTCAGCCCCTCTCCCCCTCCTCCCCCTCCTCCCCCGCCTGCCACTGGCGACGTCAGCCCCTCTCCCCCTCCCCCCCCTCCTCCCCCGCCTGCCACTGGCGACGTCAGCCCCTCTCCCCCTCCTCCCCGTCCTCCCCCGCCTGCCACTGGCGACGTCAGCCCCTCTCCCCCTCCCCCCCCTCCTCCCCCGCCTGCCACTGGCGACGTCAGCCCCTCTCCCCCTCCTCCCCCTCCTCCCCCGCCTGCCACTGGCGACGTCAGCCCCTCTCCCCCTCCTCCCCCTCCTCCCCCGCCTGCCACTGGCGACGTCAGCCCCTCTCCCCCTCCCCGCCCTCCTCCCCCGCCTGCCACTGGCGACGTCAGCCCCTCTCCCCCTCCTCCCCCTCCTCCCCCGCCTGCCACTGGCGACGTCAGCCCCTCTCCCCCTCCCCCCCTCCTCCCCCGCCTGCCACTGGCGACGTCAGCCCCTCTCCCCCTCCTCCGCCCTCCTCCCCCGCCTGCCACTGGCGACGTCAGCCCCTCTCCCCCTCCTCCCCCTCCTCCCCCGCCTGCCACTGGCGACGTCAGCCCCTCTCCCCCTCCTCCCCCTCCTCCCCCGCCTGCCACTGGCGACGTCAGCCCCTCTCCCCCTCCTCCCCCTCCTCCCCCGCCTGCCACTGGCGACGTCAGCCCCTCTCCCCCTCCTCCCCCTCCTCCCCCGCCTGCCACTGGCGACGTCAGCCCCTCTCCCCCTCCTCCCCCTCCTCCCCCGCCTGCCACTGGCGACGTCAGCCCCTCTCCCCCTCCTCCCCCTCCTCCCCCGCCTGCCACTGGCGACGTCAGCCCCTCTCCCCCTCCTCCCCCTCCTCCCCCGCCTGCCACTGGCGACGTCAGCCCCTCTCCCCCTCCTCCCCCTCCTCCCCCGCCTGCCACTGGCGACGTCAGCCCCTCTCCCCCTCCCCCCCTCCTCCCCCGCCTGCCACTGGCGACGTCAGCCCCTCTCCCCCTCCTCCCCTCCTCCCCCGCCTGCCACTGGCGACGTCAGCCCCTCTCCCCCTCCTCCCCCTCCTCCCCCGCCTGCCACTGGCGACGTCAGCCCCTCTCCCCCTCCTCCCCCTCCTCCCCCGCCTGCCACTGGCGACGTCAGCCCCTCTCCCCCTCCTCCACCTCCTCCCCCGCCTGCCACTGGCGACGTCAGCCCCTCTCCCCCTCCTCCCCCTCCTCCCCCGCCTGCCACTGGCGACGTCAGCCCCTCTCCCCCCTCCCTCCCCCGCCTGCCACTGGCAACGTCAGCCCCTCTCCCCCTCCTCCCCCTCCTCCCCCGCCTGCCACTGGTGACGTCAGCCCCTCTCCCCCTCCTCCCCCTCCTCCCCCGCCTGCCACTGGCGACGTCAGCCCCTCTCCCCCTCCTCCCCCTCCTCCCCCGCCTGCCACTGGCGACGTCAGCCCCTCTCCCCCTCCTCCCCCGCCTGCCACTGGCAACGTCAGCCCCTCTCCCCCTCCTCCCCTCCTCCCCCGCCTGCCACTGGCGACGTCAGCCCCTCTCCCCCTCCTCCCCCTCCTCCCCCGCCTGCCACTGGCGACGTCAGCCCCTCTCCCCCTCCTCCCCCTCCTCCCCCGCCTGCCACTGGCGACGTCAGCCCCTCTCCCCCTCCTCCCCCTCCTCCCCCGCCTGCCACTGGCGACGTCAGCCCCTCTCCCCCTCCTCCCCCGCCTGCCACTGGCAACGTCAGCCCCTCTCCCCCTCCTCCACCTCCTCCCCCGCCTGCCACTGGCAACGTCAGCCCCTCTCCCCCTCCTCCCCCTCCTCCCCCGCCTGCCACTGGCAACGTCAGCCCCTCTCCCCCTCCTCCCCCTCCTCCCCCGCCTGCCACTGGCGACGTCAGCCCCTCTCCCCCTCCTCCCCCTCCTCCCCCGCCTGCCACTGGCGACGTCAGCCCCTCTCCCCCTCCTCCCCCTCCTCCCCCGCCTGCCACTGGCAACGTCAGCCCCTCTCCCCCTCCTCCCCCCGCCTGCCACTGGCAACGTCAGCCCCTCTCCCCCTCCTCCACCTCCTCCCCCGCCTGCCACTGGCAACGTCAGCCCCTCTCCCCCTCCTCCCCCTCCTCCCCCGCCTGCCACTGGCGACGTCAGCCCCTCTCCCCCTCCCCCCCCTCCTCCCCCGCCTGCCACTGGCGACGTCAGCCCCTCTCCCCCTCCTCCCCCTCCTCCCCCGCCTGCCACTGGCGACGTCAGCCCCTCTCCCCCTCCTCCCCCTCCTCCCCCGCCTGCCACTGGCGACGTCAGCCCCTCTCCCCCTCCTCCCCCGCCTGCCACTGGCAACGTCAGCCCCTCTCCCCCTCCTCCACCTCCTCCCCCGCCTGCCACTGGCGACGTCAGCCCCTCTCCCCCTCCTCCCCCTCCTCCCCCGCCTGCCACTGGCGACGTCAGCCCCTCTCCCCCTCCTCCCCCTCCTCCCCCGCCTGCCACTGGCGACGTCAGCCCCTCTCCCCCTCCTCCCCCGCCTGCCACTGGCAACGTCAGCCCCTCTCCCCCTCCTCCACCTCCTCCCCCGCCTGCCACTGGCAACGTCAGCCCCTCTCCCCCTCCTCCCCCTCCTCCCCCGCCTGCCACTGGCAACGTCAGCCCCTCTCCCCCTCCTCCACCTCCTCCCCCGCCTGCCACTGGCGACGTCAGCCCCTCTCCCCCTCCTCCCCCTCCTCCCCCGCCTGCCACTGGCAACGTCAGCCCCTCTCCCCCTCCTCCACCTCCTCCCCCGCCTGCCACTGGCGACGTCAGCCCCTCTCCCCCTCCTCCCCCTCCTCCCCCGCCTGCCACTGGCAACGTCAGCCCCTCTCCCCCTCCTCCACCTCCTCCCCCGCCTGCCACTGGCGACGTCAGCCCCTCTCCCCCTCCTCCCCCCGCCTGCCACTGGCAACGTCAGCCCCTCTCCCCCTCCTCCACCTCCTCCCCCGCCTGCCACTGGCGACGTCAGCCCCTCTCCCCCTCCTCCCCCTCCTCCCCCGCCTGCCACTGGCAACGTCAGCCCCTCTCCCCCTCCTCCCCCTCCTCCCCCGCCTGCCACTGGCAACGTCAGCCCCTCTCCCCCTCCTCCCCCCGCCTGCCACTGGCAACGTCAGCCCCTCTCCCCCTCCTCCCCCTCCTCCCCCGCCTGCCACTGGCAACGTCAGCCCCTCTCCCCCTCCTCCCCCTCCTCCCCCGCCTGCCACTGGCAACGTCAGCCCCTCTCCCCCTCCTCCACCTCCTCCCCCGCCTGCCACTGGCGACGTCAGCCCCTCTCCCCCTCCTCCCCCTCCTCCCCCGCCTGCCACTGGCAACGTCAGCCCCTCTCCCCCTCCTCCCCCTCCTCCCCCGCCTGCCACTGGCGACGTCAGCCCCTCTCCCCCTCCTCCCCCTCCTCCCCCGCCTGCCACTGGCAACGTCAGCCCCTCTCCCCCTCCTCCACCTCCTCCCCCGCCTGCCACTGGCAACGTCAGCCCCTCTCCCCCTCCTCCACCTCCTCCCCCGCCTGCCACTGGCGACGTCAGCCCCTCTCCCCCTCCTCCCCCTCCTCCCCCGCCTGCCACTGGCAACGTCAGCCCCTCTCCCCCTCCTCCCCCTCCTCCCCCGCCTGCCACTGGCAACGTCAGCCCCTCTCCCCCTCCTCCACCTCCTCCCCCGCCTGCCACTGGCGACGTCAGCCCCTCTCCCCCTCCTCCCCCTCCTCCCCCGCCTGCCACTGGCGACGTCAGCCCCTCTCCCCCTCCTCCCCCTCCTCCCCCGCCTGCCACTGGCAACGTCAGCCCCTCTCCCCCTCCTCCCCCTCCTCCCCCGCCTGCCACTGGCAACGTCAGCCCCTCTCCCCCTCCTCCCCCTCCTCCCCCGCCTGCCACTGGCAACGTCAGCCCCTCTCCCCCTCCTCCACCTCCTCCCCCGCCTGCCACTGGCGACGTCAGCCCCTCTCCCCCTCCTCCCCCTCCTCCCCCGCCTGCCACTGGCAACGTCAGCCCCTCTCCCCCTCCTCCCCCTCCTCCCCCGCCTGCCACTGGCAACGTCAGCCCCTCTCCCCCTCCTCCACCTCCTCCCCCGCCTGCCACTGGCAACGTCAGCCCCTCTCCCCCTCCTCCCCCTCCTCCCCCGCCTGCCACTGGCAACGTCAGCCCCTCTCCCCCTCCTCCCCCTCCTCCCCCGCCTGCCACTGGCAACGTCAGCCCCTCTCCCCCTCCTCCCCCTCCTCCCCCGCCTGCCACTGGCGACGTCAGCCCCTCTCCCCCTCCTCCACCTCCTCCCCCGCCTGCCACTGGCGACGTCAGCCCCTCTCCCCCTCCTCCACCTCCCCCCCCACCTCCTCCACCTCCCCCACCACCTGCAAAGAAATACGTGAGCCCCCCCCCCCCTCTCCCCCCCCCTTCTCCCGCACCCCCTCCATCACCACCACCGTATGGAGCAGTGGCGCCAGGGTTTCCTTTCGCTGCATGCAACAAAACCAACAGCAACGCCCCCTTCACCTGGCACTTGGACTCGGTTGTCAGCAGTCAGGAGTCATCCACCACGAACGTGACTGGTACTTTCCACACTCGGACCTGTGACCCTGGCTCATCTTGCTGCTTTAACTACCTCGTCAAGCTGGTGAGTCGCCGGAGAATCCTTGCTGCTCTTGCACCCCCCTTGGGTGCATGCCTTGGCCACGCTGCACATCTTAACTGCTGATCTTTCCATGCACCAACGGCTATTACGGCTGTTTTCTCCCTTGCTGCAGGAATTTCAAGTTGGTGAGTGGAGGGCGTCAGGCTGGTGTGGCACCCAGGCGACCCTCACCCCTTGTTTGACTGGGCGATGGGCCGCGCTTTGCCTTGTCTGCATTGCTTCTTCCCAGTCCTTATCACGCCAGCACAGCCTTGCCACCTTGCCGTGGCAGCCGAGGGAGCTTTGAGCACAGCAGCAGCAGCAACAGCAGCAGCAGCAGTAGGGGGGCAGCAGCAGCAGCAGCAGCAGTAGCAGCAGCAGCAGCAGCAGGAGTTCTGCACGTCTGTCCTCGTCAAGGCTGCACAGCTGAGAGCTGACTAGTTCACGGGTTGGCTGGCTGCAGGGAACCTGTGCCGGGGGAGTGTGGCGGAGGTGTGGGTCGGTGGCTCCCTGTGGACGAACTGGGGCTGGCAGAGCTTTGGGCCGGGCAAGAATGTGTTCAGGTGGGTTAGGGTTAGGGTTAGGGTTAAGGGTAGGGTTTGTGTGTGGATTAGGGGTAGGGTAGGGGTAGGGTAGGGTCAGGGTCAGGGTCAGAGTTGGGGGCGGGCATGCTTGCTTGCTCTGGCCGCCATCTTTACCTCACCCCCTCCGCCTCTCACTTCATGCCGTCCCCCCCAGCTGGCCTCTGACCTTAGCCTGCCTTCCTCCTCTCTACTTCGCCCCAGTGCTTGTTGCTCACCGACATGGGCATGTGGTCGGATCATGCCATGCACAAGCGTGCTGAACTCTGCACGCCCAGCCCCCCATTGTGACGCCACCATAGCTCGACGCCAGTGTGTTGTGCGCCATTGCGTCGTGCGGCGCAGGCTCAGTGGGCTGCAGCTGGACCGCAGCACAGCCGGGGGCGTGTCCGTGCGCATCGTCCTTAAGCAGCGCTCGGCGTGCGGGCGTGCTGCCGACTTCTTCGTCGCCAGGCGGGTTGCGCTGTACGACGCCACGCACAAGTGCTGCCCCACCACGCACGGACTGCGCATTCCCGCCTAGCTCCCCGCCGAGACTACCAAGGCTGGCCCAGGCTGGCTCAGGGTCAGCCAACCCAAACCCCAACCCTACATGCGCATCCCCTCCTAGCCCCCTACACTGCTCAGCGACCCAGGCTGGCCCAGGCTGAAGGCCACGGCCTGGGAGGGCTTGACGACTGGGGGCTATGAAGCAGCATCTCGTGAGCACGTCCATTTAGAGAATAAGAGCAGGGCGTACCAATGCTCCAGGTGCTTTGTAGTGTAGTGCAGGGCAGTGGGGCTGGTCGGCAGCAGCAGCAGCAGCAGCAGCAGCGAGGAGGAGGAGAGGGAGCACAGCAATAGTAGTAGCAGCAGTAGCAGCTGTAGCAGTAGCAGCAGCCCATTTTCAATGGTAGCGTTTGGGAGTGCAATGCAGCAGGTGCACTCAGGTCAGGGGGACAGCAGCGAGGGCAGCCAAGCGGTGAGCAGCACTGCACAGCCCACGCCCACCTGTGCATCCAGCATCGCCCCTCTGACACTGTACCCATACAGTGTTTTGGCTCATGTCACAGCCAGGCCATGCCAGGTCAGGCCAGGTCAGGCCAGGTCAGGCCAGGTCAGGCCAGGTCACACAATCATTAAGGACACAGGCAGTCAGCCTCGAAGGGGAGCATAGCACCCTGCCAGTGCTGGGCTAGGAGTCTTGAGACAGCAGTAACACAAGCGGGTAAGGGGCGGAGTTACCTTACCCAGTGTCCATACCCAGACCCAGGTTCGTACCCCTAGACTCCTAGCCCTCAGCCGGGAGTGCCTGTTTGCCTGCGTATGTTAGCAGCGCAGTGGTGGGCGGGCCAGGGTTGGGGTCCGTAGGCAGCTGCATGGGAAGTATAAATGCTCGAGTGTGTGACATCAGTTTGTATATGCATCTTCAACATCATGAGGGCCATGTCGGAAGTGTGACTTTACTCAGCACTCAGTTTATCCTTCCATCAAATTCAGTTCTGTATGTTCATGGCATTCAAGTTCCTTCATTTTGCGATCCTGACTGATTCAGATCTTATCATTGCGCCTAAGCTTGCGCTTGTTGCATGGTTGCACTTGTCTGCATCTTGCACAGTACAATGCGCCCCTTGAGGCGCATCATGCTGTTGAATTGCGGATTTGTTCCTGTGGGCTCATCATTGTGCGGACTGTAAGAGACATTGGGCTCTGGGCCACTGCGATCGCCGCAAATGAGCTGCTCCGGCTGTTGTAGTCCTCACCATGCCAACTCTACATCATAGCCCTCGGGTCAGGCAATAGTGTAGGAGGTAGGCGGCTCATGTGCCATGTGCACTGGGTTTACTCCACACAGCCCAATAACACTGTTTGAGTCGGATCTAGTTAGTGGCTGCTAGTGGCTGCTAGTAGCTGCTAGTAGGTACTTCTGATCCGGCTCAAATGGAGGCCCTAGTGAGGGACAAGGGGGCTGTTGCAGTCCTTACCCACCCACACCCTCCTCACCCACACCCTCCTCTCCCTCACAGTCAGCCAGTCCTTCCAGATGCCAAGTCGGTCAAGGCCAGGTCAGCCCGGAGCCTGTATTATTGCCCAGGGGCCCCCCGCGGTTGGCTCCCCCGCCAGCCCCCCCAGCCTCCTCCCCAGCCTCCCCCTCCAGCCAAGCGCACCAAGAGTATTGAGGCCGAGAAGGCAGCCAATCCCTTCAAGGCTGCCAGGGCTGGACTGGCTGGCTGGCTGGCTGGCTGGCTGGCTGGCTGGCTGGCTGGCTGGCTGGCTGGCTGGCTGGCTGGCTGGCTGGCTGGCTGGCTGGCTGGCTGGCTGGCTGGCTGGCTGGCTGGCTGGCTGGCTGGCTGGCTGGCTGGCTGACCTGGCTGCAGGCCACCCCTGGCCGTTAACAAAGTCAGTGGCGCGCCAGCCTAGTCTCTTTCCATCAAGACATCCAAGACATCAGCCCCTTGCCAAGGCTGGCAAGCCCAAGCTCCCCTTCACCCCAAAGCCGCAGCCCTGACCTCGCAGCGCAGGGAGAAGAGCAAGTAGCGGCCCATGGAGCTGTACTTGCATCCCAGCATGGCTGCAACAAGGCATGTGTACCAGTGGATGGCTTAGCAGCTACATGCTTGGCCGCCTGAGATCAAGCTAAGCAGGCCCACAGGCCAAGCAGCTGGTCGTCTTCTTTGGCGCTGCTACCATTGGCACTGGGGGTGGGTGGGGTGCTGATGCGGTGCTGTGTGCCTGCCGCAAGGTGGTGTGCAGGCCCAAGGGCGCAGACCAGCGGCGAGGCAGGGTGGTGCTAGTGGATGAGCACCGCACCAGCCGGGTCAGCTCAGCAGTGAATGGCCAGCAGCCCTGTGAGGAGGAGCTGGACAAACTCAGTGCCACAAGGCCTGCAGGCTGGAAGCCCCCAGCAGGGCAGGTGGAACCCCGCCTGGTGCGCCCAGCCTGGAGCCAGGAGCGTGGCCAGCCAGTGCGGGGCCTGATGTGGTGCCCGGTAGTGGCCCCCCGCAAGCCCCCACAGGCCCCACGCAGCAACCAGGCAGCCACACAGCCAGCAGCCTCAGAGCCAGGGCCCAGCACTCCCCCTCCAGCCAAGCGCAGCAAGCCGGCAGCTGAGCCCACCAAGGGCAAAGGCAAGGGCAAGGCTGCCAAAGCCAAGCCAGCACCACAGCCAGGCAGGTGGCTGGACAGGGACTGCAATGCAGCGCTGAACATGCAGCGCATTGGGGAGAGCAGGTGGCGGCCGCTGGAGCTGTGCTACTGGCCAGACCAGGGAGCTCTGCCAGCCAAGGGCAAGGAGTACCCTGGCCTGGGCTACAAGCGGGTGCGAGACAAGCCCCCCAAGGCCCAGGAGCAGCAGCAGCAGCAGCCTGCTGCGGCACAGTAATGTGTGCCCCCTTTGTTGAGCTGTCATCAGCTTACAATTAGTGCATATTTTGTCATGCCAACTCTACATCATAGCCCTCGGGTCAGGCAATAGTGTAGGTGGTAGGCGGCTCATGTGCCATGTGCACTGGGTTTACTCCACACAGCCCAATAACACTGTTTGAGTCGGATCTAGTTAGTGGCTGCTAGTGGCTGCTAGGTAGTAGTAGGCTCAAATGGAGGCCCTAGTGAGGGACAATAGGGCTGATGGCAGGCAGCGAGACTTGAGCAGCACAGCCTTTGTCAGTTGATCTACCCTATGTGTTCTATCTGTTGGTGAGGGACAAGGGGGCTGCCAGGGATGGTGCAAGGCAGCAGCAAGGTGGGTGTACTGCCGGCATGGACTCACTCGCAAGAGTAAACGCGCAGCTTGCCAGGCGACGCGCAGTAATTAAGTGAGTAATCGCATGAAGATTACCAACCCAATGGCCCAACCGTTGGCTTTGTAGGAGGCCTGTCCTGATGCCGGCGCTGCCAGGGGACAGTGCTGCCAGGGGTCAAGGTGGTGGTAGTCAGGGACACTTGACTGCAGTGCAACACACCGTCACCTGCTGCACTACTGGGGCAACCGCCGAAAACGACCTGCGACTCCATTATTACTACGTGATTACATGTAATATTGGGGGTCTTTCCAATGCGGGGGAATTTTTCGGAGGGTAACGGGGGAATGAGGGGAAAAGCGCAGCGGGGGAATTTCTATTCCCCCTCTAACCGCCGTCCAACTGCCGTTCCCCTGCGAGTCCGTTTGCGCCGTTGGGGAATTCCCCCAGGGGAATGGCGGTGGTTGGTCCCTAACCGCCCTCCCCTCCTCGCTTTTTGCTACCCCAGCCGAACCCCGCGGTAGCAAAAAAAGTGCTCGGGGGAAAAATGAGGGGGTACTTTGAAGACTTCGATGCCCGATGGCTCGCAGCCAGATGGCACGCAACCAGGAGGCTCACGCATAGAGCGTGACCAGGACTATTGTAGCGACCGACCTGGCCCAGGAGTCAGGTCTCCGCGGTGAAACGATTCACATGGCTTGCAAAACCGACGTAACAACGCCCCAACACTCACGCACGGGAACACACAAAGCTGAAGCGATGCTTGGTCCTGCACCTGCACCCATCACTGCTCCTGTTCCAGCATCCGTTGTTGGTGCTGCAGCTGCGTACCACCACCTTCCAGCACCTTCCCAGGCTAAGGAGGGAGAGAGGTGCACATGGCGTGGGGAGGGCCGGGGCAAGGGCAGGGGCATGGGCAGGTGTAGGGGCAGGAGAGGGCGAGAGTGATGGTAAGGATGATGAGGTTGTGATGGAAGCAACCACACGCTTCAGTGCTCGAAGGCGGCTGCCTCAGTAGTGAACAAATGCATGTGTGGACAATGTGCTATTGCTAGGTGAAAGACAGAGGGTCACCAAACACACATCACTTCAATATTTGAGCCAGGAGCTGTCACCGAATGTGTGCCGACTTTGGGTCCGGTTTCGAATCACCGATAAGGCGTATCACTACGGCAATCATTGGCTCATCCTCAGCCTCGCGCCGACGACGATCACCAAAAGCGAACATACATGGACAAAGGTGGACAAAGGTGGATGTCGTGGTCGTGCAAAGGGATGAAGCTATCGTTAAGCTCGCGGCCACTCGCCACAACTCGCAACATAACCGAACCCAACCTCCACTTTCCCCCATTCCCCCGCATTGGAAACGGGGGGTAAAAAGTGCATTCCCCCGTTCCCCTCTACCCCGTTACCCCGCATTGGAAAGACCACCATTGTAGAATTAGAGAGGAAAAAAAAGTTGACGAGTCCAATTTACCAATTACACAGATGCGCTTGCACTCTTCCCTGCGCCCTGCAGCCCTGCTTGAGCTGAGCGTTACAAAAGGACGCCGCGGATGTGGCGTTTCATCAGTGCGGGAAACACCCCGGGAGCCGATGGCAAAGCGCAGCCTCTTTTACACACTCTGAACCAACATCAGGGACGTCAGACCTGGGAGTTTGACCCATCGGCGGGCACGCCAGGAGATCGCAGCCGTGTTGAAGAATTGCGTGCAATCTTCACCAAGAACCGGCACACTCAACGGCACAGCTCTGACGAGCTACTGCGATTGCAAAGCGCATCAAAGATTGCAGCAAAGGCGCATGCCCCGCCCTCAACTCCTCTCCCGCCAGGCGACCCCAGCGCAGAGCGAGTTCAGCAGCACTTGCAGGGAGGCATCGCTTTCTACGAGAGCTTGCAGCAAGAGGACGGCCACTTCCCCGGCGATTACGGAGGGCCCATGTTCCTCATGCCAGGCCTGCTCATCACCCTGTACACCACAGGCTGCCTGGACACCATCTTCAGCTCACAGCACAAGCAGGAGGCCATCCGGTACTTGCGCAACCACCAGAATGCAGACGGCGGGTTTGGGCTGCACATTGAGGGCACCTCCACCATGTTTGGCACCTCCCTCAAGTGCGTGCGCCTGCTCCCTACTGCGGTCCACGGTAGTCATGGGATCCAGGTGCTGAGGCACATGCATGGCTTTCATGCCGCTGACCTTATGGCCGTGTGGGCCTTCAGGAACGTGGCAACCCCTAACCCTCACCCGCCATGCCCACTGCACAGCAGCAGCAGCAGCAGCAGCAGCAGCAGCCAGGCACCCTGGTGGATCTGATCTTCCTCAGCGGATGGAGGGGCGGGCATGTGTACTGCCTGGCAGGAGGGCAGCCTAGCTTAAAGGCTCACTTTGTGAGCCCACTCTGCGGTCACACTCTGTGGTTACACTCAGTGGTCATACTTTGTGTTCACACTCTGTGGTCACACTCTGCAGGCACATACTGATTAATGACTTGATGTGTCATGTCATGCTCGCTTGATGTGGGCATGCCACGCCTCATGGTTTTGGCACAGTCTGTTGGCCTGAGGCCAATATGAAGGGAAGCTGAGGATGAGGCAGAGGACCTAGCGTAGGGCAGCACAGGGGGGGTGGCTGTGGGCAGGCAGCAAGGTACAGGGAAGGCGGTAGCAGGGTGTGATGGCCTCCTTCAAGCTGTGACGGCCTCAGAGGGTGCCAGCAGGGAGGCAGGCAGCAGGCAGCAGGCAGCATCAAGAGGGCAGCAGCAGCAGGCGCAGCTGCTGATACACCTCACTGGCCCTCACTGACCCTGACCCTGACCCTCGCCACCCCTGCTTCCCCTTGCCTTCGCTGCTTCACTACTTTCTGCCACTGCCCTGCTACTGCCTCAAATGCTGCGGGCTGACGCTGCCCCTGCCGCTGCCCCTGCTCGTGCCTCTGCCCCCACTGCCCCATCCCTTGCTGCCCCCGCCCCCACTGCCCCATCCCTTGCTGCCCCCGCCCCCACTGCCCCATCCCTTGCTGCCCCCGCCCCCACTGCCCCATCCCTTGCTGCCCCCGCCCCCACTGCCCCATCCCTTGCTGCCCCCGCCCCCACTGCCCCATCCCTTGCTGCCCCCGCCCCCACTGCCCCATCCCTTGCTGCCCCCGCCCCCACTGCCCCATCCCTTGCTGCCCCCGCCCCCACTGCCCCATCCCTTGCTGCCCCCGCCCCCACTGCCCCATCCCTTGCTGCCCCCGCCCCCACTGCCCCATCCCTTGCTGCCCCCGCCCCCACTGCCCCATCCCTTGCTGCCCCCGCCCCCACTGCCCCATCCCTTGCTGCCCCCGCCCCCACTGCCCCATCCCTTGCTGCCCCCGCCCCCACTGCCCCATCCCTTGCTGCCCCCGCCCCCACTGCCCCATCCCTTGCTGCCCCCGCCCCCACTGCCCCATCCCTTGCTGCCCCCGCCCCCACTGCCCCATCCCTTGCTGCCCCCGCCCCCACTGCCCCATCCCTTGCTGCCCCCGCCCCCACTGCCCCATCCCTTGCTGCCCCCGCCCCCACTGCCCCATCCCTTGCTGCCCCCGCCCCCACTGCCCCATCCCTTGCTGCCCCCGCCCCCACTGCCCCATCCCTTGCTGCCCCCGCCCCCACTGCCCCATCCCTTGCTGCCCCCGCCCCCACTGCCCCATCCCTTGCTGCCCCCGCCCCCACTGCCCCATCCCTTGCTGCCCCCGCCCCCACTGCCCCATCCCTTGCTGCCCCCGCCCCCACTGCCCCATCCCTTGCTGCCCCCGCCCCCACTGCCCCATCCCTTGCTGCCCCCGCCCCCACTGCCCCATCCCTTGCTGCCCCCGCCCCCACTGCCCCATCCCTTGCTGCCCCCGCCCCCACTGCCCCATCCCTTGCTGCCCCCGCCCCCACTGCCCCATCCCTTGCTGCCCCCGCCCCCACTGCCCCATCCCTTGCTGCCCCCGCCCCCACTGCCCCATCCCTTGCTGCCCCCGCCCCCACTGCCCCATCCCTTGCTGCCCCCGCCCCCACT
Organism: Haematococcus lacustris; assembly: GCA_030144725.1. NCBI lineage: Eukaryota > Viridiplantae > Chlorophyta > Chlorophyceae > Chlamydomonadales > Haematococcaceae > Haematococcus > Haematococcus lacustris. Next base: position 14,069,999 of record JASKMD010000006.1, read on the forward strand.
GCCCCATCCCTTGCTGCCCCCGCCCCCACTGCCCCATCCCTTGCTGCCCCCGCCCCCACTGCCCCATCCCTTGCTGCCCCCGCCCCCACTGCCCCATCCCTTGCTGCCCCCGCCCCCACTGCCCCATCCCTTGCTGCCCCCGCCCCCACTGCCCCATCCCTTGCTGCCCCCGCCCCCACTGCCCCATCCCTTGCTGCCCCCGCCCCCACTGCCCCATCCCTTGCTGCCCCCGCCCCCACTGCCCCATCCCTTGCTGCCCCCGCCCCCACTGCCCCATCCCTTGCTGCCCCCGCCCCCACTGCCCCATCCCTTGCTGCCCCCGCCCCCACTGCCCCATCCCTTGCTGCCCCCGCCCCCACTGCCCCATCCCTTGCTGCCCCCGCCCCCACTGCCCCATCCCTTGCTGCCCCCACCCCCACTGCCCCATCCCTTGCTGCCCCCGCCCCCACTGCCCCATCCCTTGCTGCCCCCGCCCCCACTGCCCCATCCCTTGCTGCCCCCGCCCCCACTGCCCCATCCCTTGCTGCCCCCGCCCCCACTGCCCCATCCCTTGCTGCCCCCGCCCCCACTGCCCCATCCCTTGCTGCCCCCGCCCCCACTGCCCCATCCCTTGCTGCCCCCGCCCCCACTGCCCCATCCCTTGCTGCCCCCGCCCCCACTGCCCCATCCCTTGCTGCCCCCGCCCCCACTGCCCCATCCCTTGCTGCCCCCGCCCCCACTGCCCCATCCCTTGCTGCCCCCGCCCCCACTGCCCCATCCCTTGCTGCCCCCGCCCCCACTGCCCCATCCCTTGCTGCCCCCGCCCCCGCTGCCCCATCCCTTGCTGCCCCCGCCCCCACTGCCCCATCCCTTGCTGCCCCCGCCCCCACTGCCCCATCCCTTGCTGCCCCCGCCCCCACTGCCCCATCCCTTGCTGCCCCCGCCCCCACTGCCCCATCCCTTGCTGCCCCCGCCCCCACTGCCCCATCCCTTGCTGCCCCCGCCCCCACTGCCCCATCCCTTGCTGCCCCCGCCCCCACTGCCCCATCCCTTGCTGCCCCCGCCCCCACTGCCCCATCCCTTGCTGCCCCCGCCCCCACTGCCCCATCCCTTGCTGCCCCCGCCCCCACTGCCCCATCCCTTGCTGCCCCCGCCCCCACTGCCCCATCCCTTGCTGCCCCCGCCCCCACTGCCCCATCCCTTGCTGCCCCCGCCCCCACTGCCCCATCCCTTGCTGCCCCCGCCCCCACTGCCCCATCCCTTGCTGCCCCCGCCCCCGCTGCCCCATCCCTTGCTGCCCCCGCCCCCACTGCCCCATCCCTTGCTGCCCCCGCCCCCACTGCCCCATCCCTTGCTGCCCCCGCCCCCACTGCCCCATCCCTTGCTGCCCCCGCCCCCACTGCCCCATCCCTTGCTGCCCCCGCCCCCACTGCCCCATCCCTTGCTGCCCCCGCCCCCACTGCCCCATCCCTTGCTGCCCCCGCCCCCACTGCCCCATCCCTTGCTGCCCCCGCCCCCACTGCCCCATCCCTTGCTGCCCCCGCCCCCGCTGCCCCATCCCTTGCTGCCCCCGCCCCCACTGCCCCATCCCTTGCTGCCCCCGCCCCCACTGCCCCATCCCTTGCTGCCCCCGCCCCCACTGCCCCATCCCTTGCTGCCCCCGCCCCCACTGCCCCATCCCTTGCTGCCCCCGCCCCCACTGCCCCATCCCTTGCTGCCCCCGCCCCCACTGCCCCATCCCTTGCTGCCCCCGCCCCCACTGCCCCATCCCTTGCTGCCCCCGCCCCCACTGCCCCATCCCTTGCTGCCCCCGCCCCCGCTGCCCCATCCCTTGCTGCCCCCGCCCCCACTGCCCCATCCCTTGCTGCCCCCGCCCCCACTGCCCCATCCCTTGCTGCCCCCGCCCCCACTGCCCCATCCCTTGCTGCCCCCGCCCCCACTGCCCCATCCCTTGCTGCCCCCGCCCCCACTGCCCCATCCCTTGCTGCCCCCGCCCCCACTGCCCCATCCCTTGCTGCCCCCGCCCCCACTGCCCCATCCCTTGCTGCCCCCGCCCCCACTGCCCCATCCCTTGCTGCCCCCGCCCCCACTGCCCCATCCCTTGCTGCCCCCGCCCCCACTGCCCCATCCCTTGCTGCCCCCGCCCCCACTGCCCCATCCCTTGCTGCCCCCGCCCCCACTGCCCCATCCCTTGCTGCCCCCGCCCCCACTGCCCCATCCCTTGCTGCCCCCGCCCCCACTGCCCCATCCCTTGCTGCCCCCGCCCCCACTGCCCCATCCCTTGCTGCCCCCGCCCCCACTGCCCCATCCCTTGCTGCCCCCGCCCCCACTGCCCCATCCCTTGCTGCCCCCGCCCCCACTGCCCCATCCCTTGCTGCCCCCGCCCCCGCTGCCCCATCCCTTGCTGCCCCCGCCCCCACTGCCCCATCCCTTGCTGCCCCCGCCCCCACTGCCCCATCCCTTGCTGCCCCCGCCCCCACTGCCCCATCCCTTGCTGCCCCCGCCCCCACTGCCCCATCCCTTGCTGCCCCCGCCCCCACTGCCCCATCCCTTGCTGCCCCCGCCCCCACTGCCCCATCCCTTGCTGCCCCCGCCCCCACTGCCCCATCCCTTGCTGCCCCCGCCCCCACTGCCCCATCCCTTGCTGCCCCCGCCCCCACTGCCCCATCCCTTGCTGCCCCCGCCCCCACTGCCCCATCCCTTGCTGCCCCCGCCCCCACTGCCCCATCCCTTGCTGCCCCCGCCCCCACTGCCCCATCCCTTGCTGCCCCCGCCCCCGCTGCCCCATCCCTTGCTGCCCCCGCCCCCACTGCCCCATCCCTTGCTGCCCCCGCCCCCACTGCCCCATCCCTTGCTGCCCCCGCCCCCACTGCCCCATCCCTTGCTGCCCCCGCCCCCACTGCCCCATCCCTTGCTGCCCCCGCCCCCACTGCCCCATCCCTTGCTGCCCCCGCCCCCACTGCCCCATCCCTTGCTGCCCCCGCCCCCGCTGCCCCATCCCTTGCTGCCCCCGCCCCCACTGCCCCATCCCTTGCTGCCCCCGCCCCCACTGCCCCATCCCTTGCTGCCCCCGCCCCCACTGCCCCATCCCTTGCTGCCCCCGCCCCCACTGCCCCATCCCTTGCTGCCCCCGCCCCCACTGCCCCATCCCTTGCTGCCCCCGCCCCCACTGCCCCATCCCTTGCTGCCCCCGCCCCCACTGCCCCATCCCTTGCTGCCCCCGCCCCCACTGCCCCATCCCTTGCTGCCCCCGCCCCCGCTGCCCCATCCCTTGCTGCCCCCGCCCCCACTGCCCCATCCCTTGCTGCCCCCGCCCCCACTGCCCCATCCCTTGCTGCCCCCGCCCCCACTGCCCCATCCCTTGCTGCCCCCGCCCCCACTGCCCCATCCCTTGCTGCCCCCGCCCCCACTGCCCCATCCCTTGCTGCCCCCGCCCCCACTGCCCCATCCCTTGCTGCCCCCGCCCCCACTGCCCCATCCCTTGCTGCCCCCGCCCCCACTGCCCCATCCCTTGCTGCCCCCGCCCCCGCTGCCCCATCCCTTGCTGCCCCCGCCCCCACTGCCCCATCCCTTGCTGCCCCCGCCCCCACTGCCCCATCCCTTGCTGCCCCCGCCCCCACTGCCCCATCCCTTGCTGCCCCCGCCCCCACTGCCCCATCCCTTGCTGCCCCCGCCCCCGCTGCCCCTGCTGTGCGGCCCGCAGCTACGTGTCAGCCCGCCTGCTGGGTGTGGCTGCTGACGACCCCCTGAGTGTGGCGGCGCGGGCCTGGATGCACTCCCGTGGCGGTGCCCACAATGTGACCAGCTGGGGCAAGTTCTGGCTGTCGGTGCTGGGAGTGCATAGCTGGGAGGGGCAGAACCCGCTGCCCCCTGAGACCTGGCTGCTGCCTTACAGCAAGTGGTCGGGGGTGGGCTTCATGCACCCTGGCCGCTACTGGTGCCACTGCCGCATGGTGCGAGGGCGGCGGGGGGGAGGGGAGGGAGGGGGGAGGGAGGAGGGGGAGGGACAGGGCAGGGCAGGGAGGAAGGGGAGGGGCAGGGCAGGGAGGAGGGGGAGGGCAGGTGTAGTTGGAGGGATGCAGAATAGTGGGGCAGCAGTGTGTTCAGGGCTGTGCAGCGTGGAGGGTGGGGTGTGCAGCGTGGAGGGTAGGGGTGGAACCACCCAAGGTGAAGCAGGGGCCCAGCAACGGGTCTTATCCAAGGAAGCTGTCGAGAAGCTGCTGACGGGTAGGGGTCAAACCACGCAGGGTAAAGCAGGGACCCAGCAATGGGTCTTATCCAAGCTGTTGAGTTAGGCCATAGGTCACAGGGTCACTAAAGCAGGCTAAGACCAAGACGCCCTCAGCTGCTTCAGCTCCAGCTGCAGGGACGCTGTGTTGCCCGGTGCAGGTGTACCTGCCCATGTCGTACATCTACGGCAAGCGCGCCACCTGCCACGACACGGACCTCACGCGCGCGCTAAGGTGGGCAGCAGCAGGGCGGCAGGGCGGCAGGGCGGCAGGGCGGCAGGGCGGCAGGGCAGCAGGGCGGCAGGGCGGCAGGGCGGCAGGGTAGGATGGGGCAGCAGTATCAGGCTCAGTGAGGGCAGTGGGCCGAGCAGGGCGGCAGGGGCAGCAGTGTGATTAAGCTCAACAAGGGCTGTGAGGCGGACAGGGCAGCAGGGCCAGGGAGTGGGGTGTCAGTCAGGGGCTCAGTCCGGGTGCAGTGGCTGGCTGCAGGCAGGAGCTGTACCCCGTGCCCTATGACAGCATTGACTGGTATGGCGCACGCAACAAGGTGGCCACTGAGGACCTGTACTACCCCCACCCCTGGATACAGGTCAGGGGGGCCAGGGGGGGGCAGGGGGGGGCAAGGGGGGGCAGGGGGGAGGCCAGGGGGGGGCCAGGGACGGGGGCAACCACCAGTAAGGCGGCCAGACAGGCCCCAGTGCTGGTAGCCACATTGCGCCGGAAGTCCACCCTGACCCGAGATTGTGGCTGGGGGGGAGGACCGCCCACATCTGCTACTGGGCGGGGGCCGGGGCGGGAGCGACAGAGCCCCTGGCGCATGCCAACTGCCTTGCTCTGCTGCACTGCAAACAAGAGGGGACTTCATCCCAACTTCATGCTCACCACGCAGTTCTAGCGAGTTTTATCCTAAAGCAAAAATATATAAATAACAACAGTTTATAGCGAATAGAATTATATAGCAGATACTATATATCACTTTATGGCGAAACCAAAAACCCGGTGTGGTCACCTCAGCCTGTGTCCTTGCCGCCATCCCTGGCTCATCATAGCCTTGACTGTCAAAGTACAAAGCCCATGCAGCCCCCCCGCCTGCCCCCCCCGCATGCCCGCCTCCTCCCCTCATCTTGCTGCCCCTGGCTGCCTGCAGGACGTGTTGTGGTGGGCGCTGTACAAGGTAGAGCCGCTGCTGCTGGGCAGCAGGCTGCGCCGCGCAGCGCTTGCGGAGTGCATGAAGCACATCCACTATGAGGTCAGCGCTGCCTGCATGCTTGCTGTGTGCCGGCTGGTGCCCAGGAGGAAAGCAGCCAGTCTGGGCAGCGACTATGAGGTCAGCGCAGCCTGCATGTGCGAACAACCCAACCAAGCGGCGCCCTTTGCCACCCTGGGTCAAGGAGGGTTCCAGAGGGATGAGGCTGGGTATGGCAGCAGGCCCTGACCCCTGCACCCTGCACCCTGCCCTGCTGCCACCCCACCCTGCTGCTGCCCCCTGGCTGTGTGGCGACTGGCTGACAGGATGAAAACCTGCCCTGCCCTGCTCCCACCCTGCCCTGCTGCCACCCTGCCCTGCTCCCACCCTGCCCTGCTGCCACCCTGCCCTGCTCCCCCTTTGCCCTGCTGCCACCCTGCCCTGCTCCCCCTTTGCCCTGCTGCCACCCTGCCCTGCTCCCCCTTTGCCCTGCTGCCACCCTGCCCTGCTCCCCCCCTGCCCTGCTGCCACCCTGCCCTGCTCCCCCTTTGCCCTGCTGCCACCCTGCCCTGCTCCCCCCCTGCCCTGCTGCCACCCTGCCCTGCTCCCCCTTTGCCCTGCTGCCACCCTGCCCTGCTCCCCCTTTGCCCTGCTGCCACCCTGCCCTGCTCCCCCCCTGCCCTGCTGCCACCCTGCCCTGCTCCCCCTTTGCCCTGCTGCCACCCTGCCCTGCTCCCCCCCTGCCCTGCTGCCACCCTGCCCTGCTCCCCCTTTGCCCTGCTGCCACCCTGCCCTGCTCCCCCTTTGCCCTGCTGCCACCCTGCCCTGCTCCCCCTTTGCCCTGCTGCCACCCTGCCCTGCTCCCCCTTTGCCCTGCTGCCACCCTGCCCTGCTCCCCCCCTGCCCTGCTGCCACCCTGCCCTGCTCCCCCCCTGCCCTGCTGCCACCCTGCCCTGCTCCCCCCCTGCCCTGCTGCCACCCTGCCCTGCTCCCCCTTTGCCCTGCTGCCACCCTGCCCTGCTCCCCCTTTGCCCTGCTGCCACCCTGCCCTGCTCCCCCCCTGCCCTGCTGCCACCCTGCCCTGCTCCCCCCCTGCCCTGCTGCCACCCTGCCCTGCTCCCCCTTTGCCCTGCTGCCACCCTGCCCTGCTCCCCCCCTGCCCTGCTGCCACCCTGCCCTGCTCCCCCCCTGCCCTGCTGCCACCCTGCCCTGCTCCCCCTTTGCCCTGCTGCCACCCTGCCCTGCTCCCACCCTGCCCTGCTGCCACCCTGCCCTGCTCCCCCTTTGCCCTGCTGCCACCCTGCCCTGCTCCCCCCCTGCCCTGCTGCCACCCTGCCCTGCTCCCCCTTTGCCCTGCTGCCACCCTGCCCTGCTCCCCCCCTGCCCTGCTGCCACCCTGCCCTGCTCCCCCCCTGCCCTGCTGCCACCCTGCCCTGCTCCCCCTTTGCCCTGCTGCCACCCTGCCCTGCTCCCCCCCTGCCCTGCTGCCACCCTGCCCTGCTCCCCCCCTGCCCTGCTGCCACCCTGCCCTGCTCCCCCCCTGCCCTGCTGCCACCCTGCCCTGCTCCCCCCCTGCCCTGCTGCCACCCTGCCCTGCTCCCCCCTTTGCCCTGCTGCCACCCTGCCCTGCTCCCCCCCTGCCCTGCTGCCACCCTGCCCTGCTCCCCCCCTGCCCTGCTGCCACCCTGCCCTGCTCCCCCCCTGCCCTGCTGCCACCCTGCCCTGCTCCCCCCCTGCCCTGCTGCCACCCTGCCCTGCTCCCCCCCTGCCCTGCTGCCACCCTGCCCTGCTCCCCCCCTGCCCTGCTGCCACCCTGCCCTGCTCCCCCTTTGCCCTGCTGCCACCCTGCCCTGCTCCCCCTTTGCCCTGCTGCCACCCTGCCCTGCTCCCCCCCTGCCCTGCTGCCACCCTGCCCTGCTCCCCCCCTGCCCTGCTGCCACCCTGCCCTGCTCCCCCTTTGCCCTGCTGCCACCCTGCCCTGCTCCCCCTTTGCCCTGCTGCCACCCTGCCCTGCTCCCCCTTTGCCCTGCTGCCACCCTGCCCTGCTCCCCCTTTGCCCTGCTGCCACCCTGCCCTGCTCCCCCTTTGCCCTGCTGCCACCCTGCCCTGCTCCCCCCTTTGCCCTGCTGCCACCCTGCCCTGCTCCCCCCCTGCCCTGCTGCCACCCTGCCCTGCTCCCCCCCTGCCCTGCTGCCACCCTGCCCTGCTCCCCCCCTGCCCTGCTGCCACCCTGCCCTGCTCCCCCTTTGCCCTGCTGCCACCCTGCCCTGCTCCCCCTTTGCCCTGCTGCCACCCTGCCCTGCTCCCCCCCTGCCCTGCTGCCACCCTGCCCTGCTCCCCCCCTGCCCTGCTGCCACCCTGCCCTGCTCCCCCCCTGCCCTGCTGCCACCCTGCCCTGCTCCCCCCCTGCCCTGCTGCCACCCTGCCCTGCTCCCCCCCTGCCCTGCTGCCACCCTGCCCTGCTCCCCCTTTGCCCTGCTGCCACCCTGCCCTGCTCCCCCTTTGCCCTGCTGCCACCCTGCCCTGCTCCCCCCCTGCCCTGCTGCCACCCTGCCCTGCTCCCCCCCTGCCCTGCTGCCACCCTGCCCTGCTCCCCCTTGCCCTGCTGCCACCCTGCCCTGCTCCCCCTTTGCCCTGCTGCCACCCTGCCCTGCTCCCCCTTTGCCCTGCTGCCACCCTGCCCTGCTCCCCCCCTGCCCTGCTGCCACCCTGCCCTGCTCCCCCCTTGCCCTGCTGCCACCCTGCCCTGCTCCCCCCCTGCCCTGCTGCCACCCTGCCCTGCTCCCCCCTGCCCTGCTGCCACCCTGCCCTGCTCCCCCCTGCCCTGCTGCCACCCTGCCCTGCTCCCCCCCTGCCCTGCTGCCACCCTGCCCTGCTCCCCCTTTGCCCTGCTGCCACCCTGCCCTGCTCCCCCTTTGCCCTGCTGCCACCCTGCCCTGCTCCCCCTTTGCCCTGCTGCCACCCTGCCCTGCTCCCCCTTTGCCCTGCTGCCACCCTGCCCTGCTCCCCCTTTGCCCTGCTGCCACCCTGCCCTGCTCCCCCTTTGCCCTGCTGCCACCCTGCCCTGCTCCCCCTTTGCCCTGCTGCCACCCTGCCCTGCTCCCCCTTTGCCCTGCTGCCACCCTGCCCTGCTCCCCCCTTTGCCCTGCTGCCACCCTGCCCTGCTCCCCCTTGCCCTGCTGCCACCCTGCCCTGCTCCCCCTTTGCCCTGCTGCCACCCTGCCCTGCTCCCCCTTTGCCCTGCTGCCACCCTGCCCTGCTCCCCCTTTGCCCTGCTGCCACCCTGCCCTGCTCCCCCTTTGCCCTGCTGCCACCCTGCCCTGCTCCCCCCTGCCCTGCTGCCACCCTGCCCTGCTCCCCCCTGCCCTGCTGCCACCCTGCCCTGCTCCCCCCCTGCCCTGCTGCCACCCTGCCCTGCTCCCCCCTGCCCTGCTGCCACCCTGCCCTGCTCCCCCTTGCCCTGCTGCCACCCTGCCCTGCTCCCCCTTTGCCCTGCTGCCACCCTGCCCTGCTCCCCCTTTGCCCTGCTGCCACCCTGCCCTGCTCCCCCTTTGCCCTGCTGCCACCCTGCCCTGCTCCCCCTTTGCCCTGCTGCCACCCTGCCCTGCTCCCCCTTTGCCCTGCTGCCACCCTGCCCTGCTCCCCCTTTGCCCTGCTGCCACCCTGCCCTGCTCCCCCTTTGCCCTGCTGCCACCCTGCCCTGCTCCCCCTTTGCCCTGCTGCCACCCTGCCCTGCTCCCCCTTTGCCCTGCTGCCACCCTGCCCTGCTCCCCCCTTGCCCTGCTGCCACCCTGCCCTGCTCCCCCCTGCCCTGCTGCCACCCTGCCCTGCTCCCCCCTGCCCTGCTGCCACCCTGCCCTGCTCCCCCCCTGCCCTGCTGCCACCCTGCCCTGCTCCCCCCTGCCCTGCTGCCACCCTGCCCTGCTCCCCCTTTGCCCTGCTGCCACCCTGCCCTGCTCCCCCTTTGCCCTGCTGCCACCCTGCCCTGCTCCCCCTTTGCCCTGCTGCCACCCTGCCCTGCTCCCCCTTTGCCCTGCTGCCACCCTGCCCTGCTCCCCCTTTGCCCTGCTGCCACCCTGCCCTGCTCCCCCTTTGCCCTGCTGCCACCCTGCCCTGCTCCCCCTTTGCCCTGCTGCCACCCTGCCCTGCTCCCCCTTTGCCCTGCTGCCACCCTGCCCTGCTCCCCCTTTGCCCTGCTGCCACCCTGCCCTGCTCCCCCTTTGCCCTGCTGCCACCCTGCCCTGCTCCCCCCCTTGCCCTGCTGCCACCCTGCCCTGCTCCCCCCCTGCCCTGCTGCCACCCTGCCCTGCTCCCCCCTGCCCTGCTGCCACCCTGCCCTGCTCCCCCCCTGCCCTGCTGCCACCCTGCCCTGCTCCCCCCTGCCCTGCTGCCACCCTGCCCTGCTCCCCCCCTGCCCTGCTGCCACCCTGCCCTGCTCCCCCTTTGCCCTGCTGCCACCCTGCCCTGCTCCCCCTTTGCCCTGCTGCCACCCTGCCCTGCTCCCCCTTTGCCCTGCTGCCACCCTGCCCTGCTCCCCCTTTGCCCTGCTGCCACCCTGCCCTGCTCCCCCTTTGCCCTGCTGCCACCCTGCCCTGCTCCCCCTTTGCCCTGCTGCCACCCTGCCCTGCTCCCCCTTTGCCCTGCTGCCACCCTGCCCTGCTCCCCCTTTGCCCTGCTGCCACCCTGCCCTGCTCCCCCTTTGCCCTGCTGCCACCCTGCCCTGCTCCCCCTTTGCCCTGCTGCCACCCTGCCCTGCTCCCCCCCTGCCCTGCTGCCACCCTGCCCTGCTCCCCCCCTGCCCTGCTGCCACCCTGCCCTGCTCCCCCCTGCCCTGCTGCCACCCTGCCCTGCTCCCCCCCTGCCCTGCTGCCACCCTGCCCTGCTCCCCCTTTGCCCTGCTGCCACCCTGCCCTGCTCCCCCTTTGCCCTGCTGCCACCCTGCCCTGCTCCCCCTTTGCCCTGCTGCCACCCTGCCCTGCTCCCCCTTTGCCCTGCTGCCACCCTGCCCTGCTCCCCCTTTGCCCTGCTGCCACCCTGCCCTGCTCCCCCTTTGCCCTGCTGCCACCCTGCCCTGCTCCCCCTTGCCCTGCTGCCACCCTGCCCTGCTCCCCCTTTGCCCTGCTGCCACCCTGCCCTGCTCCCCCTTTGCCCTGCTGCCACCCTGCCCTGCTCCCCCTTTGCCCTGCTGCCACCCTGCCCTGCTCCCCCTTTGCCCTGCTGCCACCCTGCCCTGCTCCCCCCTGCCCTGCTGCCACCCTGCCCTGCTCCCCCCCTGCCCTGCTGCCACCCTGCCCTGCTCCCCCCCTGCCCTGCTGCCACCCTGCCCTGCTCCCCCCCTGCCCTGCTGCCACCCTGCCCTGCTCCCCCCCTGCCCTGCTGCCACCCTGCCCTGCTCCCCCTTGCCCTGCTGCCACCCTGCCCTGCTCCCCCTTTGCCCTGCTGCCACCCTGCCCTGCTCCCCCTTTGCCCTGCTGCCACCCTGCCCTGCTCCCCCTTTGCCCTGCTGCCACCCTGCCCTGCTCCCCCTTTGCCCTGCTGCCACCCTGCCCTGCTCCCCCTTTGCCCTGCTGCCACCCTGCCCTGCTCCCCCTTTGCCCTGCTGCCACCCTGCCCTGCTCCCCCTTTGCCCTGCTGCCACCCTGCCCTGCTCCCCCTTTGCCCTGCTGCCACCCTGCCCTGCTCCCCCCTGCCCTGCTGCCACCCTGCCCTGCTCCCCCCTGCCCTGCTGCCACCCTGCCCTGCTCCCCCCCTGCCCTGCTGCCACCCTGCCCTGCTCCCCCCCTGCCCTGCTGCCACCCTGCCCTGCTCCCCCTTGCCCTGCTGCCACCCTGCCCTGCTCCCCCTGCCCTGCTGCCACCCTGCCCTGCTCCCCCTGCCCTGCTGCCACCCTGCCCTGCTCCCCCTTTGCCCTGCTGCCACCCTGCCCTGCTCCCCCCTGCCCTGCTGCCACCCTGCCCTGCTCCCCCCCTGCCCTGCTGCCACCCTGCCCTGCTCCCCCCTGCCCTGCTGCCACCCTGCCCTGCTCCCCCCCTGCCCTGCTGCCACCCTGCCCTGCTCCCCCCCTGCCCTGCTGCCACCCTGCCCTGCTCCCCCTTGCCCTGCTGCCACCCTGCCCTGCTCCCCCTTGCCCTGCTGCCACCCTGCCCTGCTCCCCCTTGCCCTGCTGCCCCCTGCCCTGCTCCCCCTTCTGCCCTGCTGCCACCCTGCCCTGCTCCCCTGCCCTGCTGCCACCCTGCCCTGCTCCCCCTTGCCCCTGCTGCCACCCTGCCCTGCTCCCCCCCTGCCCTGCTGCCACCCTGCCCTGCTCCCCCCCTGCCCTGCTGCCACCCTGCCCTGCTGCCCCCCCTGCCCTGCTGCCACCCTGCCCTGCTCCCCCTCTGCCCTGCTGCCCCCTGCCCCCTGCTGCCCCCCCTGCCCTGCTGCCCCCCTGCCCTGCTCCCTCCCCCTGCCCTGCTGCCACCCTGCCCTGCTCCCTCCCCTGCCCTGCTGCCACCCTGCCCTGCTCCCCCCCTGCCCTGCTGCCACCCCTGCCCTGCTCCCCCCTGCCCTGCTGCCACCCTGCCCTGCTCCCCCTTGCCCTGCTGCACCCTGCCCTGCTCCCCCTTGCCCTGCTGCCACCCTGCCCCTGCTCCCCCTTGCCCTGCTGCCCCCCTGCTGCCTGCTCCCCCTTTGCCCCTGCTGCCACCCTGCCCTGCTCCCCCTTGCCCCTGCTGCCACCCTGCCCTGCTCCCCCTGCCCTGCTGCCACCCTGCCCTGCTCCCCCTGCCCTGCTGCCACCCTGCCCTGCTCCCCCTTGCCCTGCTGCCACCCTGCCCTGCTCCCCCCTGCCCTGCTGCCACCCTGCCCTGCTCCCCCTGCCCCCTGCTGCCACCCTGCCCTGCCCCCCCTGCCCTGCTGCCACCCTGCCCTGCTCCCCCTTTGCCCTGCTGCCACCCTGCCCTGCTCCCCCCCTGCCCTGCTGCCACCCTGCCCTGCTCCCCCTTGCCCTGCTGCCACCCTGCCCTGCTCCCCCCCTGCCCTGCTGCCACCCTGCCCTGCTCCCCCCCTGCCCTGCTGCCACCCTGCCCTGCTCCCCCCCTGCCCTGCTGCCACCCTGCCCTGCTCCCCCTTTGCCCTGCTGCCACCCTGCCCTGCTCCCCCCCTGCCCTGCTGCCACCCTGCCCTGCTCCCCCTGCCCTGCTGCACCCTGCCCTGCTCCCCCTGCCCCTGCTGCCACCCTGCCCTGCTCCCCCTTGCCCTGCTGCCACCCTGCCCTGCTCCCCCCCTGCCCTGCTGCCACCCTGCCCTGCTCCCCCTTGCCCTGCTGCCACCCTGCCCTGCTCCCCCCCTGCCCTGCTGCCACCCTGCCCTGCTCCCCCTTGCCCTGCTGCCACCCTGCCCTGCTCCCCCTTGCCCTGCTGCCACCCTGCCCTGCTCCCCCCCTGCCCTGCTGCCCCCTGCCCTGCTCCCCCTTGCCCTGCTGCCACCCTGCCCTGCTCCCCCCCTGCCCTGCTGCCACCCTGCCCTGCTCCCCCTTGCCCTGCTGCCCACCCTGCCCTGCTCCCCCCCTGCCCTGCTGCCACCCTGCCCTGCTCCCCCCCTGCCCTGCTGCCACCCTGCCCTGCTCCCCCCCTGCCCTGCTGCCCCCTGCCCTGCTCCCCTCTTGCCCTGCTGCCACCCTGCCCTGCTCCCCCCCTGCCCTGCTGCCACCCTGCCCTGCTCCCCCTTGCCCTGCTGCCACCCTGCCCCTGCTCCCCCTGCCCTGCTGCCACCCTGCCCTGCTCCCCCTTGCCCTGCTGCCACCCTGCCCTGCTCCCCCCCTGCCCTGCTGCCACCCTGCCCTGCTCCCCCTGCCCTGCTGCCACCCTGCCCTGCTCCCCCTTGCCCTGCTGCCACCCTGCCCTGCTCCCCCCCTGCCCTGCTGCCACCCTGCCCTGCTCCCCCCCTGCCCTGCTGCCACCCTGCCCTGCTCCCCCTTGCCCTGCTGCCACCCTGCCCTGCTCCCCCTTGCCCTGCTGCCACCCTGCCCTGCTCCCCCTCTGCCCTGCTGCCACCCTGCCCTGCTCCCCCTGCCCTGCTGCCACCCTGCCCTGCTCCCCCTTTGCCCTGCTGCCACCCTGCCCTGCTCCCCCCCTGCCCTGCTGCCACCCTGCCCTGCTCCCCCCCTGCCCTGCTGCCACCCTGCCCTGCTCCCCCCCTGCCCTGCTGCCACCCTGCCCTGCTCCCCCTTTGCCCTGCTGCCACCCTGCCCTGCTCCCCCCCTGCCCTGCTGCCACCCTGCCCTGCTCCCCCTTTGCCCTGCTGCCACCCTGCCCTGCTCCCCCTTTGCCCTGCTGCCACCCTGCCCTGCTCCCCCTTTGCCCTGCTGCCACCCTGCCCTGCTCCCCCCCTGCCCTGCTGCCACCCTGCCCTGCTCCCCCTTTGCCCTGCTGCCACCCTGCCCTGCTCCCCCTTGCCCTGCTGCCACCCTGCCCTGCTCCCCCCCTGCCCTGCTGCCACCCTGCCCTGCTCCCCCTTGCCCTGCTGCCACCCTGCCCTGCTCCCCCTTTGCCCTGCTGCCACCCTGCCCTGCTCCCCCTTTGCCCTGCTGCCACCCTGCCCTGCTCCCCCCCTGCCCTGCTGCCACCCTGCCCTGCTCCCCCTTTGCCCTGCTGCCACCCTGCCCTGCTCCCCCTTTGCCCTGCTGCCACCCTGCCCTGCTGCCCCTTTGCCCTGCTGCCACCCTGCCCTGCTCCCCCTTTGCCCTGCTGCCACCCTGCCCTGCTCCCCCCTGCCCTGCTGCCACCCTGCCCTGCTCCCCCTTTGCCCTGCTGCCACCCTGCCCTGCTCCCCCTTTGCCCTGCTGCCACCCTGGTGTGTGCCGGCTGGTGCTCAGGATGAGAACACCCGGTACATTGACATCGGCCCGGTGAACAAGGCGATCAACATGCTGGCCTGCTGGGTGGAGGACCCCAACAGCACTGCCTTCAAGAGGTGGGCCCTGTGACGCCATGACCTGGCGTTGTTGGTGGGATGGTTGGGACGAGGTGTGACCGCTGCATGCTGGGTGTGACCTTGCACAGGAAGTGTGGTCACTGGAGAGTGTGTGTGACATAGGGTGGGTGGTGTGAAGGGTAGCCTGGGTGTATTGGCAGTCGGTCTGAGAAGCTTGCAATGGTGTGACCTGGGTGTAACCTGGGATGTGTGATATGTGGTATGGGATGTGTGATGTGTGACGTGGTGGCTGCAGGCACCTGCTGCGTGTGTATGACTACTTGTGGGTGGCTGAGGATGGTCTGAAGATGCAGGGCTACAACGGCTCTCAGCTGTGGGATACATCTTTTGCTGTGCAGGTCAGGCAGGGGCAGCAGCAGGGGCAGGGGCAGGGGCTAGGGGCTAGGTGAAGGGGCGGGGGCGGGGGCGGGGGCGGGGGCGGGGGCGGGGGCGGGGGCGGGAAATACCAGTGAGATGGAGGCAGAGCCAGGGGCTAGGGCAGTCGCAAGCGGGCCAGGGCAGCAGGGCAGGGCAGCCTGGTGCTCCTCCTGTTGGCAGCTGAGCCAAGCCCCACGCTCCTTGTTTACATTGGAGGACCCTGACCCGTCTCTCATGCCCCACCCTCAATGATGTCCCCTCCCGTGCGCTGCTGCCTCAGCTCCTGCATCTGCTCTCCCTGCAACGACCCTGCAGCTGCTGGCCCTGCTGGCTATGGGGGACATGGATGGTGGGGTGTGAGGTGTGTGACCCGTGTGCGTCCTGATCAGGCACTGGTGGACACCGGGCTGCTGGACTGCTCCGCCAACTGCCTGCGCTCAGCCCACACCTTCATCACCAACTCCCAGGCAAGGCAACAGCATGGATCCCCTCCCCCTCCCCCTCCCCTCCCCCTCCCCCTCCCCCTCCCCCTCCCCCTCCCCCTCCCCCTCCCCCTCCCCCTCCCCTCCCCTCCCCCCCCCTCCCCCTCCCCCTCCCCTCCCCCTCCCCCTCCCCCTCCCCCTCCCCCTCCCCCTCCCCCTCCCCCTCCCCCTCCCCCTCCCCCTCCCCCTCCCCCCCCCCTCCCCCTCCCCTCCCCCTCCCCTCCCCCTCCCCCTCCCCTCCCCCTCCCCCCCCCTCCCCCTCCCCCTCCCCCTCCCCCTCCCCCTCCCCCTCCCCCTCCCCCTCCCCCTCCCCCTCCCCTCCCCCTCCCCCTCCCCCTCCCCCTCCCCCTCCCCCTCCTCCTCCCCTCCCCCTCCCCCTCCCCCTCCCCCTTCATCCCAAGGCCCCCTGCCCTCTTGGGTGTAGGTGGTGGAGGAGGCCCAGGCGCCGCTGTCAGCCTTCTACCGCCACGTCAGCCTGGGGGCCTGGCCCTTCAGCACGCGTGACCACGGCTGGCCCATCAGCGACTGCAGCTCGGAGGGGCTCAAGGCGGCGCTGGCCCTGGCTGGACTGCCGGCAGACAAGGTGGGTGGGGGGGCAGCAAGGAGGGCGGCAGGGGCAGCAAGGGGGTGAGCAGGGAGCCGGCAAGGCCAGCAACAGCGCTGACAGGGGGCAGCAGCAAGGGAAGAGCAGCAAGGGACGTATTGTTTAAGAAGGCGGGTGAGGTGTGACGCGTGGGGGATGGGGGGTGGGGGGGTGAGGGGTGAGGGGTGGAGGGTTTGGGGGCAGTGCTATGAGCCATGGCTGGGCCAGCATCAGGGGCGACACCTGGCCCTGTTGCCGCCACACCCACCTGCCGCCATCCACCCAGGGCCCCCTGCCTGGCCTGCCTTCACCAAGGGTCTGTCAGGTCTGGCAGCCTTGCCTGCCGTAGCCACACTTGCCCCTTGCCCATCCCGCCCCGTCGCGCGATGAATGGCTCAGTTGGCAAAACGGGTGACTCGTACAACTGAGAGGTCGTAGGATCGAAACCACGGAGATGCAAATGTTTTCAGTACGGAAAGGGGACAGTCCATCTCCAGGCTCGAGGCGCGACCGTCTAGTAATGTCGAGCAAAACAAAAAAGGCCACCCACGGTCCCTCAGGAGCATAGTTGTTTCTTCTTTCTTCTTTTCTGCCCTTCGCCCTGCTTCTGGGACTCAATACGTGTCTTGACCCGCTGACCCGCTGACCCCCTCACCCTCACCCTCTAGCCATTCTCGTGCAGGTGGGTCCAGCCATTCCCGCGCAGCGCCTGTTCGACTGCGTAAATGTGATCCTGTCGTACCAAAACTTTGACGGGGGCATGGCCACCTATGAGAACACGCGCTCCTTGCACGCCTTGGAGGTGCGAATGAGGCCGGAGGGGAAGAGGCAGCGAGCGGGAGGGCCAAGGCCAGGGCCAGGGCCAGGGCCAGGTCAGTGGCAGAGTCAGGAAGGGGTTAGTGTCCCTGCTGCTGTTGCTACTGCCCCCCTGCCCGCTGCCCACCAATCTTGGCACAGCCGTTGGTGTTGATGCGGCCAGTACCTAGTAGCTGCCCTGGCTGCTGCTGCTGTGGTGGAGGGGCCCATCACACCGTCCTGGAGCTGCCTAGCCTAGCCTGCTGCTGAAAGCCGAACCTGCTCCTGTGTGAGCTCTGCACCCACTGCCCTGCCCCCTCCCCTGCACCCACTGCCCTGCCCCCACCCCTGCACCCACTGCCTGCCCCCTCCCCTGCACCCACTGCCTGCCCCCACCCCTGCACCCACTGCCTGCCCCCACCCCTGCCCCTGCAGCTGCTGAACCCCAGCGAGACGTTTGGCGACATCATCGTGGACTATTCCTACGTGGAGTGCACCAGCGCCTGCATCACCGCACTCTGCGACTTCAGGGCGGTGGGTGCGGGGGGGGCTGCTAGGAGCTGGCTGCTGTGAGTCATCGCTGCTCCCCTCCCTGACCCCACACAGTGTGCAGTGCGACTTCAGGGCCGGGAACAGAACAGATGGATGGAGAGGGGCATGGTCCAGTGCATGAATACATGGTCCAGTAGGGCAGCAGGGCCTTGTAGGGCGGCGGGCTAGCTGCTCAGCCACCCACCAAGATCTGCAGCGGCACACACGCACCCATTCACGCATGCATTCACGCCGTAATCCAACTACACGCATTCACGACCAAACCACCAGAGCAAGGCCAGGGCGAGGCCAGGGCAAGGGCAATGCCAGGGCCACACACCCACCCCTCCACACCCCGTATCCCCCGGTGCCCATCAGGTCCCATCAGGTGTCCCCCTGACCCCCTGACCCTGCAGGCCTACCCCCAGCACCGCTCCCAGGAGATCACCAAAGCCCTGGACCGAGGTAGGCCAGTGGAGGGCGGCTGCACCGGGGCTTGGGGGCCAGCAGGGGGAGCAAAGAGCCACCCCTTGCACTGAAGCTTGAGGAGTGGTTACCGCCCACGCACCTAGCCCCCGCCTCTCCACCGCAAGGTCCTCCCTGCCTCCCTGCCTTCATGCCTGCCGCCACCCCCCTGGCTGACTGCAGCGGAGGCGTTCATCCGCTCCATACAGCGTCCTGACGGCTCCTGGTACGGCTCCTGGGGCGTGTGCTTCACCTACGCCTGCTGGTTTGGGGTCACTGGCCTCGTGGCCCGAGGCTACTCTTACAGCACTGACAAGGTGTGCTGACCCTGACCCTGACCCTGACCCTGACCCTGACCCTGACCCTGACCCTGACCCTGACCCTGACCCTGACCCTGACCCTGACCCTGACCCTGACCCTGACCCTGACCCTGACCCTGACCCCGACCCCGACCCCGACCCCGACCCCGACCCCGACCCCGACCCCGACCCCGACCCCGACCCCGACCCCGACCCCGACCCCGACCCCGACCCCGACCCCGACCCCGACCCCGACCCCGACCCCGACCCCGACCCCGACCCCGACCCCGACCCCGACCCCGACCCCGACCCCGACCCCGACCCCGACCCCGACCCCGACCCCGACCCCGACCCCGACCCCGACCCCGACCCCGACCCCGACCCCGACCCCGACCCCGACCCCGACCCCGACCCCGACCCCGACCCCGACCCCGACCCCGACCCCGACCCCGACCCCGACCCCGACCCCGACCCCGACCCCGACCCCGACCCCGACCCCGACCCCGACCCCGACCCCGACCCTGACCCTGACCCTGACCCTGACGCTGACGCTGACCCTGACATAGCCATCAGCTGCACCTGGTCCTGCTTGCCTGTGGCTGCCATTGTAGGCGGTGTCGCTCTGCTGTGACTTCATTGCCAGCAAGCAGCGAGATGACGGCGGCTGGGGGGAGAGCTACCTGTCCTGTGAGAAGAAGGTGTGATGCACCTTAAGCACGCAAGCCAACTGCGCCAACTGCCGACCCCGACACAGCCCTTCCTAACCCATTTTGAATCACACCACAGCTCCTGTACCACATGCCGCCAGGGCAAGGTGGTGCAAACCAACCACCTAACCGATTGGGTCTGACCCTCCCCGGCACTCCACCCGACTTGACCCGACCTGACCTCCTTCAATTGACTCTGTCCCCTGCCCCCTGCCCTACCTTGCTCACCCCCCCACCCCCCCTGCTGGACACTGACACGTCCTCCTGTCCCCCTGCCCTTCCTTACCCTCCTGTCCCCCTGCCCTTCCTTACCCTCCTGTCCCCCTGCCCTTCCTTACCCTCCTGTCCCCCTGCCCTTGCTGCCCCTCCCCTGCCCCCCCACCCCTCGCCCCTGCTTGCAGCAATACCACCACCTGGACGGCCCCTCCCATGTGGTCAACACAGCCTGGGCGCTGCTGACCTTGCTGGCAGGGGGCTACCACCGCGCCCAGGGTCCGGCTGCCCTGCACCGCGCAGCCCGCTACCTCATGCTGGCCCAGCTGCCCAGCGGGGACTGGCCGCAGCAGCACATCAGTGGCGTGTTCAACCGCAACTGCATGATCTCATACTCAAACTACAGGTCAGAACACCTCAAGGGTCCGACAGGGCCTGGCCAACAGCTGCAAGGCCAGCCCCAGCCAATGGGGTGAGGCTGGCAGCCTAGCGCAGAACCATGGCGCGTTGGCAGTGTGCCAGTTAGCCAACAGCAGGAGCAGCAGCAGCAGCAGCAGCAGCAGCAGCAGCAGCAGCAGCAGGTGTAGGTGAAGTCAGTATGTAGGAGGCGGGCATGCACCGCTTGTCCTGCTGGCCTGCCTGGGGCTGCCTGCATGGACGGACTCTGTGGGGCTGGGCTGGCGGTCTGCTGCGCCCAGCCACCACACTCTTATCACCTGACATCAGTGTCCTCCGCTGCACAGCTGCTGTTGAGTAAATGCGCAGCATGCTGTGAAGCCGGACCGGGCGCCAGCCTGGTACTAGGATACCAAGGCATAAGCTGCAGGCTGCTGGCTGCCACCTGACCTGACCACCCTGCTTGAACCATGCCTGCAGGAACATCTTCCCTATCTGGGCGCTGGGCCAGTACCGCAGGGCGGTGCTGCTGGGAGAGGATCTGGGAGCGCGCCACCGTGGTCGTGCCTAAGGCGTGAAAAAGGGCGTGTGTGGACGCTTAAAATAAGAGATAGTTTGATGCATGGAACGCCTGTAATGTCATCGGTTGGGCCCCAACTTGGGGGCAGGCTGTTGGGATAGACTGTAGCCATGTTTAACCAAAAGGTTAAGATCAAGACTGTTACGCGCCTATTAATGCAAAAAGCTGCAAAATGCGACAAATGTTAACAAACAAAACTAACAATTCCTAGTATTTGTGATGGCTTCACGTTGCTGATTTCTATGGCTAAAACAAAGCGACGCACCGTGCCTAGGCCAGTGCCGGAGGACCCCGACAGTGACATTGAGGACCGCGACGAGGCACTGCAGCCAGACCTCACCGAAGCGGAGCGCAAAAGAAAAGCTTCCGGAGAGGCCCGCGCTGCCCGCGATAGGGACAACACATACCACGGCAGGAAGTGCAAGTTAGCCCGCCTCACCGACCACCTCCCGCAAGAGCTTTGGGATGCCTTTCTGGCCGAAGCTGTGCGGCCGTGAGTGAAGGCCTGCAGCGAGCGGGCGGTGATCGCCAGCCTGCTGTTGGGCTTCCTCGTGCGCGGTTTGTTTACCATTCACGTAGCCGACCCGCTCGGCCTGCACGACCTGCAGCCCGTGTACACAAACATCCCAGTCTCCCAGGCAGCCATCCCGGACCTAAGCTGCCGGAACCTGTTCCTGCAGCTGTGCCGCGGCTTGCCCGGAAACGGCGCGAACTCTCGGCCCAACGCGGCAGTGGCTGCCGTGCTGGCCGCGCACCCTGACCTCCGCGCCCGCCTCGCAGCAATCCCTCGCCACCCCTCTGACACGAACATGGTGGACCACGTCGGCAAGCAGCTGGAGACAGCTTTCAGCAACATGCTCACGCAGCTCTTCGCTAGCAGTAGGCCTAGGAGTTAAGCAGTAGCCAACCAAAGTCAACTTATGCTCTTACACTTCAGGCCAACTGCTGCTGCTGCTGTTGCTGTGGCTGCTGCTGTGGCTGCTGCTGCTGCTACTCCGAACCTTACACATGTGTGCCATGTGTCTTATGTGTGGCTGCAGCTCATCAAGCAGGCCAAGAAGCGGTGGCCGGACCGTATCCTGGCCTTGGCCTACGGGGCAGCTGGCTTCAGTGGCAGCGGCGCCGCTGGCTGTAGGGATGTCCCAGTCAGCCAGATGCTAAAGGAGGCGCTGAGGCAGTTCCCAGCAGAGCGAGTGGTGATGGTGGATAAGTTCCGCACAAGCCGGATCAGCTCAGCCTACAGCAACCCCTGTGAGGCCCTCCCTGGGCAGCCGCCAGAATCCTTCAGGTGAGAGGGCTGAGGACAGGGTCAAGGTGAGGATTGGTAGTGCTGGGAGGTGGTGGAGTCAAGGTGGCTGGGTAGGGTCAAGATAAAAGCTCAAGGAACAATCTTACAATTGTACATTGCCCCATGCAGGTGGCTGCGACCAGTGTACAGCTCGGCGAAGCGTTCCCAAGTCAGGGGCTTGATGTGCTCAACAAGCAACAACATCAGGTAAGCACTGGCCTGACTCTGCACATGATGAGCATATCCCACATGACATGGCACATGGGTTGACGTCATGCACCTCCCACACCCATGTGCAGCCTGCACTGCAGGTTCTATGACCGGGACGTGTCAACCGCGCTGAACATCCGCCGCTGTGCAGTCGGCCCAGGCCCACGTCCCACTGAGCTGTGCTACTGGGCAGGCCGCCCAGCCATGCCAAAGCCAGGCCAGCCAGGCTAGGGGTGGGTGTACGTGCGTGACAAGGCCCTGTTGCGCAAGTGGCGGCAATAGCCAGCTACAGCAAGACAATCCATAATAACAAGATACCAAACCCCTCACAAAGTGGATGTGTGTAAGACCTACAGAGTAGGGTGGCGCTCTTGCTAGTAGTAGACCTGGAGGCACACACACCAAAAGGCTGAGCTGAAGTGGGCATTAGGCACACTAGCAGTAGCCTTTACAATAATGATCTCGCAGCCTGTGTTTGATTACAATTCGTGCTCTATTTTGGTGTTGCATGAGGGCTGTAGGGATTAGAACTTGTAATGTCATCGATAAGGGGCGTCCCGGGCTGTATAATATTATATACAATGTATCATGATAACATCATTATATTACATTATATGCCCTGTTTCTGCCACGCAAGACGTCTGCAAGGACCCTATTTCCCTCGCGCACTGGTCGTAACCGCTCGCGTTGAGGTTTGGGTGGCAGTTAGGCGGCCTCCATGAGCACATGACTCATCGAATGTAATGTTTTCGCAATCCGCCCTGACGGCCACGGTGCGGTATTTTGCTCTACTCATAGAGCTGAGCTGGTGCTGCGGCACAGCAAGCGCTGGTACAGTAGAAGCGCTGGCACAGGGCCCAAGGGTGGCACGATCATGTGCTGTCTGTAACAGTGTAAGGGATCAGTTGACCGCCAGCTGCTGCCAGGGGGGGGGCAGCAGGAGGGGTGGGCAGCCTAGGAGCGGCACCAGCAGCAGCTGCCAGCTGCTGCCAGGGGGGGGCAGCAGGAGGGGGGGGCAGCCCAGCACCAGTACCAGCACCAGCACCAGCACCAGGACCTGCACCTGCCCCCTGCTCATCCCCATGCAAGCCGGCCACTGTGTTGCGAATGTGGGCCATGACAAGACCCTTTAGCTTGGGCTTCAACCACCCCTTCATGACCTCCTTGGGCCAAGGGTGGCACGACCTCCTTGGGCCAAGGGTGGCACGATCATGTGCTGTCTGTAAGGGGATCAGTTGACCACCCTGACTGCGAGCCTGAATGGCAGTGTCAGTCTTCTTATTTGGCCGATGCGTGCAAGCCGAGCTTCCACCAACGTGCAGCCGGGCCAGGTCTGAGCAGGCGACCGCGCCGCTCAACACCTATGAAGGCCGGCTGCGGATGAGCATGTGCGGCAATGGGTTGCACCACAGGTGGCAGGGCGCAAGGATAGCTGCTTTATCCTTCTATGATTTTGCCTGTCCTGACAAATCGGCACAAACAAGCTCCAACCGGCTTGGTGTTGCTTCGGTGTACTGACCTGCACCTTTACGTAGACACCTAGGCAGCGCCTAAGTACTTGCCAAGGCGCAGCGTTTGGCCTACATGCTGAGCGCCACAGCGTCACATTATCATTCATGTGGCAACTTTGAGGGCTCCGCTGCGAATTGTCACTTGCACTAGCAGGCAGTCTAGCAAAATGGCACACTCGCTGGGCAAGGTAAGGCAGCGACAGGATGGGAAGACTTTGCTGCCTTATCCTATCGGTGTCGCACCACTGGAATTGTAGCTGCGCGCGGCATCGCACCAGCTGGGCAGCGCAAAGACAGGGAGCACGCATTCTCGCACTGCGGTGCAACCGACGCTGCCCCCTGCCCCAATTGTTTGCTGCAGTCCGCCTTCACTGGCAATGTGTCCGGTCTCAAGAAGACCGGCGCCCAGCCCTCGCGGGTGCGCCCAGCAGATATCCGCTTAGTGGATTAAAGTTGCAATCGGCTGCAATCTAGCTCCTGACTGCGTGGCCTGGTGCTGCTCCCCGTCTGCACAGGCCGTGGTGAAGATGGAGGTGCTTGCCCAAAAGAAGATCCGGGTGGCCATCAATGGTTTTGGTCGCATTGGCCGCAACTTCCTGCGCTGCTGGGAGGGGCGGAAGGATAGCCTGCTGGATGTGGTGGCCATCAACGACTCTGGCGGTGTGAAGCAGGCTAGCCACCTGCTGAAGTACGACTCGACGCTGGGCACATTCAGCGCCGACGTCAAGGTCGTGGACGACAGCACCCTCTGCGTGAATGGCAAGAACATCAAGGTGGTGTCCAGCCGCGACCCCACCACCCTGCCTTGGGGCGCCATGGACATCGACCTGGTCATCGAAGGCACGGGCGTGTTCATTGACACCCCTGGCGCTGGCAAGCACTTGAAGGTGTGTGACGTAGGCCTGCCCTGTCCATCCTCTGCCAGCAGGCACTCAGGGAGTCCAGAAGCCCTGCTTGCCCCTGCCCGCCCCTGCCTGCTGCCTCCTTGGCCTGCCCTTCCGCAGCAAGTGGCCCTCCACCCAAACTCCCAACCCTCCTATCCTTCAGCCTTCTCACCCTGTTTTCCCACCTTGCCAGGCGGCCGCGTCCTTTCCCATCCTAGGCACTGACGCCTCAGAACTGTGCCTGTGTTGGGTGGCTCTAGCCTGCCTCAGCTTCCCTCCCAGCCACCTCCCTTGTGCTCCTGCTGCCCTGTGACTGTGGCCTACAGGCTGGTGCCAAGAAGGTGCTGATCACAGCCCCCGCCAAGGGCAACGACATCCCCACCTTCGTCATGGGCGTCAATGCCCAGGACTACAAGCACGAGTACCCCATCATCTCCAACGCCTCGTGCACAACAAACTGCCTGGCGCCCTTTGTCAAGGTGGGCACGCTGACTCAGACTTCCTCTGGCTTCTTGGTTGCTGTACTCACCACGGCTTAATCTAGGGGTAGGGTAAACCCTTCATGTACTCCCCATGGCTTGACGTAGGGTTAGGGTTAGGCCTAACCATTCCCATACTCGCCATGGCTCAATCTAGGGTTAGGCTGCAGCAGGTCTGCATCCAGCCCCTGACTTCATCTTACCACCTAGCCTATGCCAGCAAGCACTGGCCCATGCATGCACAGCCCGAGCCAAGTACAGCACATCTGCCAGCCCTGCCTGCCCCTCAACCCCTTCGCTCCCCTGCCCCTGCTCCTTCCGCCTTGCAGGTGCTGCAGGAGAAGTTCGGCATCATCAAGGGCACCATGACCACCACCCACTCCTACACCGGGGACCAGCGCCTGCTGGACGCCAGCCACCGTGACCTGCGCCGTGCACGCGCTGCCGCTCTGAACATCGTGCCCACCACCACCGGCGCCGCCAAGGCCGTGTCCCTGGTGCTGCCGGCCCTGAAGGGCAAGCTGAACGGCATTGCGCTGCGTGTGCCCACACCCAACGTGTCAGTGGTGGATCTGGTCATCCAGGTGGGAGAGGTGGCTTGGGAGGCTGGGCAGGGAAGCTGGGGCTGGGCAGAAGAAGCTGGGGCTGGGGCTGGGTTGAGGTGAAGGAGCAAAATGGGTGGGATGAGGTTGATATGGGTTCAGGCTGGGAGGGGCTTGTGAGGAAAAGGTTTGGGAGGGAAGGCCTGAGGTAATAGCGCTAGAGGGAAGGTGGGCTGTGGGTCAGGGTGGTTTGCTCAAGGCCAAAGGAGCTGAGTAAGGTGCATCCCTCCCTCGAGTTTCCCCTTTTCCTCAGGCTCAGCACTGCTCATGGGAGCTTGCATGAATAGTTGGTTGCACAGCAGCAGACTGATCAGTGCGGCTGTGCTGGGATGTGCAGACCGAGAAGAAGACGTTTGCCGAGGAGGTGAACAACGCGTTCCGGGAGGCGTGCGCTGGGCCGCTGAAGGGCGTGCTGAGCATCACTGACGAGCCCCTGGTCAGCTGCGACTTCAAGTGCACCGACCAGTCCTCCACCATTGACGCATCCCTCACCATGGTCATGGGCGATGACATGGTCAAGGTGGGAGGCTGGGCTGCTGAGGGTGGGGTCACATGTGGGCCAGGGGCGCAGGGTGAGGGGGTGGAACAGGCAGGGGTGGGTAGCAGAGCTGTGGTTGTGTTTTGTGCCTGACGTTGAGGCAGCTGGAAAGATGGTAAACGAGTCCGTGCTCCCTATGCGATGAACCCCGCATGCTTCGGTACAGCAGCTCGCCTTCTGGTGCGCGTGCGCTGTGCAGGTCGTCGCCTGGTACGACAACGAGTGGGGCTACAGCCAGCGCGTGGTTGATTTGGCTGAGCTGACCGCTCAGAAGTGGGCCGCATAGGGCTGCAGCACGGCCCTCCCTGACCTGTCCATTGTGCGTATCGCGATTTTTGCCTTCACAGCGGTACTAGCCAGCTGAGAAGCTGCGATATACTGATGATTCCTGTTGTCCAGAGCGCCTCGCTTCCTTGAGCGACTTGCCACCAATCATTTTGGCTTGGCTCCAAACTAATAGAGGCTTGTAAGTTGAGTGTCAATAACTGCGCATAGCTCAGGTCCCACAACGGTTACAACTGTCGAATGTCCATTGCCTGACCCGCCCTGGGGGTCACTAGTGACTTCATCACGATAGTTGCTATGGTCTCTATGGTCAAGCGCCCTCAACTGTCTTTGGCAAAGAACTACTAGGGTACCATGGATGAGGAGGCTACGTGGCATTGATCCGAGCAGGAATCAAGGTAAGTGCCCAGACCGCATGCCACCATACCATAGAGTCTCACTTGCCTAGCTTTCGCTGAAGCTGCTGCTGCAAATGCTCCTCTGACAGCCTGCTGCTTCTGCTACAGCACACGTGGGAGCTGCTTGTGGAAGAGATGTTGCGCATCTACTTGGGTCAAAGGTCCGCCGAAAGTGGCAAATACTGTACGCAGCACGGAGAACAGCGCTCTATGAGGCCGCCACTTGATGATACGTCTTAACAGAAGCAAGGAAGGCAAAACACGACACAGGCTACGACGGTTTCTGTGGATTGTGCACCTGAGCAGTGGGCCAACATCGCAAGATTACGCTGATGTGGCTTACACCGCTTAAGCCGTCAGCCGTTAGGCTGCTAGGCCGCCCTCTCCCTCTAGGGGTTCGGGACTTTCTGTAACGCACTTCAAAGCAAGGTGCACAAACAAAGGTGCACATGGGCTCAACATGAAGTCATGCAAATTCTCATTATTGTTCTGTAAAGTCATGGCAAACTCCGGCTGCTCCCTGATGGAACTCGTGGCAGTGCACTCAAAGATGAAATGCATGGCGTCATCCACTACCCCCTCTGTGCATCTGGTGCATGTGCGATCAATGAAAGTTACCCCCTCAAACCGAGCCTTCTCCACCCCCAGACCACTGTTGCCTAACCTGAACCTAGTCAAGCTCGTGCGAACTTCTGTAGATAGCTGTCTGTTAAGCAGGTGTGGTGCCATGTGATTGATGCCAATGCCGTCCCCATGCTTGAACCATGCAGCATACGAACATCTCTCCCGATGCACCGTCTCAGGCAATCTAGGGTCTCCCTCAAACCCAACCCAACGCCTCCCCCACCTCTCGAGCCACTTCACTTCCATAGCCTTGGTGCCTAGGACCATGTCCGGGCTCAAGGTGAACTCACCCCCCATCAGCTCTCTGGCGGCAAGCTGGAACTGAGCACTCCAGCTGGCCTGGCAACCCCTGCCTAACTCCACATCTGCCTTGATGACCCTCATTAGCAGGTCACTGTGGGATAGTTTGGCAGTGTTCCAGAACTTGCATGCAGCCATCGCAAGATTAAACTTAAACACAGCCGTGTGAAGTCAACCGTAACCGTCAGTTCACTGACGCCACCTCGCACAGCACTTGGGTGTTCCCAGGTTCTGCCGGGATCATGCCGGGACAGTTGTACGTTCCTATTTGAAAACCAAATAAAAAGATTCACAAGCCTGCGCTTAACACGACGAACCCTGCACAGGTCGGTGGTCACACCTCACACCCGTGGCCAACCCCAGTCAGTCAAATAGCCTCCTCCCCTGCTCTTGCAGCCAAGCAGCCTTGCAGCTGATGACCACACATCCCCGTCCTCACGAGTGCTGTACACACGTGACTGTTCATTCCCTTGACCACCCCACTCAGCTTCGCCAATACGAGTGCCACACTCCGAACGCCACAGCCGAACCAAGCTACACTGAGTAAAGGTGGCACTGTGCATTTGGATTGACGCCTGCCTGGCCCAGTGCCATGGTGAGAACGGGCTAGAGGCCTGTAGGCAGCTTGGTGTGCACTGGGGCGTGTCAGCTGAGCTTGTCGATGACCGCTTTGGTGAAGTCCGAGGTGGAGGCGTTGCCGCCCAGGTCGCGAGTGCGGTACTTGCCCTCGGCGATAACGGCTAGCACGGCTTGCTGGATGCTGCAAAGCAGGTAGGGCAGCGGGTGAAGTGCAATATGTTGGTAAGCCCATGACTGTACACAGCGGGGCCACACTGGCCCTGGCCCTGGCCCTGAGCCTGAGACTGGACCTGAGCCTGAGCCTGCGCCTGATTGTCAGTGGTCTAGAGCCGGAGCTGGGTTGAACACAGAAGGAGCCCTGCGCCCATGGCGCCACACCTTGGCCTGATGCTAGCTCAGCTGGGCCACAGAGGCCCTGACCCTGATTAGCACTTGATGAGAGCCTGGACAACGAAGGCCTGCTCTGAAGGAGGGCAGCGAGTGGAATGCATTGGGTGCTTGCCATGGCCCTAACCCTATCAATCATTGCACAGCTACCTGCCAGCTTCCTAACCCTAACCTTAAGTCTGACATAGCCCCCATCACTCAACTGCACAGACACCTGCCAGCCTCCCTTAGCCCCCTCCTTTCCTGACACCCTCCCTCTCCACAATGTGGGCAAAGCCTGGAAGCCTTACAAGCCTTGACACAGCCACTGGGGATGCCTAGTCGCCTCCATCCCTCCCTGCCAACCCCACACCCCTCCT
The DNA here is from genome assembly GCA_030144725.1 of Haematococcus lacustris. Taxonomy (NCBI): domain Eukaryota; kingdom Viridiplantae; phylum Chlorophyta; class Chlorophyceae; order Chlamydomonadales; family Haematococcaceae; genus Haematococcus; species Haematococcus lacustris. The sequence goes on from JASKMD010000006.1 coordinate 14,098,218, forward strand.
CCCCCTCCTCCTCACTTGTCTGCTGCGTCCACATGGCCCACGTGGCGCAGCATCATGCAGGCGGACAGTGCCAGCGCCGTGGGGTTGGCCATGTCCTTGCCCGCGATGTCAGGGGCAGTGCCGTGGACCGCCTCCCCTAGGCACAGCCCGTGCATACCTGCGCCCACACAATGGTGCAGCCAGCCTGCCTGACCCACATCACCCAACACACCACCACACCCTGGTCGTGATCCTCACCCTGACCGTATGCAGCTCCACCCACAGCCACCACACCTGACCTACGCCTTGCAGCTAAGCCCATGCCCTCATACCCTCATACCCTCATGATGCCCAGGCTGTGTCATGCGCTGTCTCCCACACCCTGCCTCCCCCCTTGCCCTGTCGACACCCCTGCCCCCCTGCCCTCCTGCCCTTCTCTTGTGCTGTGGCTGGCATCGGAGGAAGGGGGTGATGAGAGCAGGGGCTGGGGCCTGAGCGCGAGGCTGGCTGTTGGTGGCCCTGCCTACCCTGCCCCCTGCCTGCCCTGCCCCCTGCCTGCCCTCCCCCCTGCCTGCCCTGCCCCCTGCCTGCCCTGCCCCCTGGTAGCGGTGGTCTCACCAACGTTGGCTGAGGGAGTGAGACCCAGGCCCCCAATGAGGCCAGCGCACAGGTCGCTGATGATGTCGCCGTACAGGTTGGGCATGAGCATCACGTCAAACTGACCCGGGTCACGAACCTGACAAGCCGCAGCAGGAGGGTTCGCAGGCGCAGGTGGCCAGCAGCAGGGTGAGCCTCAACAAAGAAGGGTGGTGACAGAGGGTGCATGTGACAGAGGACATGTGACAAGTGACAGAGGGTGCATGTGAGGCTGCGTGTCAGTGCGTATGAGATGCTGGCGCAGCTGAGAAGGCAGGGTGGGCTCAACACAGTGCTTCAGGGGCTGCAGCACCACCTGCAGGCCCCAGCCGTCACGTCCCACCGCCGTTCACTGACCAACCCCTCTCCGTCCCGCATCAGGGACCCTGCTCCTGAGATGTAAGTTCCAGCTGCTCCCCCACCAGCTTCCCCTGCTGCTCGCCTTGCTGGGCTACACTTTGCCCCGCCCCTAGGCTGCGCACCAGCTGCATGCATGCGTTGTCCACGATGAGCTCATCATACGTGATGTCTGGGTACTTGGCGGCCACCTGGGTCAGCCACAGGGCAGCCAGGTGCCTTCACCAGGAGGACAGCAGCAGGGGCACAGCAAGGGGCGAGGGCGGCAGAGCGGCCCACCCACCCTTCATCCCTACCCCTCTAGCGTCAGGTTCAGGGGTCAAGGAGCTGGAGCCTCGCAGCGCCCAGCTCACCTCCCGGCAGCACTCCAGGAACAGGCCGTCAGCCTTCTTCATGATGTTGGCTTTGTGCACTGCCGACACCTTCTGCCTGCAGGCGCCAGGGCCCAGGGCGGCACCGCCTGCTGCTGCTGCTGCTGCTGCTAGAGGGCATGCAACCTCCCTTCCCTCGCAAGACCACAGCCACCCCTGCCCCCCTGTAAGGTCCCGCTCCTGCTGCTGGAGTCTTGCTGGGGTCTAGCAGGCGACCAGCACCACAGCCAGGAGGTCAGCCACCAGCCAGCACCCTTGCCCCCACACCCTTCCCCATCTGTGGCTCCATGAGTGCCTGCCCCCCGCCTGCTAGTCCGCCTCGACTCACATCAGTCAACTAGCTGGTTCATGGCAAACTGGCTGCCTGGGGGATGGCACCTGTGCCCCCTTGCTTCCCAGCTGGCCTGCCGGGCTGCTGCCGTACCTGTTGTTGTCCTTTGCATACTTAAATGCAAACTCCGCCACGCGGCTGCTGGCCTTGCGGGTGATCACCTGCACACAAAGGGGGTAGCAGACCGCACACACACCACATGGCCGCATAAGTGTATGCTGAAGATGTGCTGCCAAGCTAGCAAGCTGCTGCTGTTCGCCGGGGTTAGGGAAACACCTCAGCAAGGGCAAGCCTACAGGTTTGTGTCGCGCGGGGGGCACTCGCCTTCAGTGACTCCACCACACCGGGGACTACCTCGTGCTCAAGCCCGCTGTACTCGCCCTCTGTGTTCTCGCGCACGGTCACCAGGTTAACATTGTCGTACCGCGTCTTGTAACCAGGCAGGCTAAAACAAGGGCGCACGTTAGCGTATAACTCCAGCTCCTTACGCAGCGTGAGGTTAAGGGAGCGGAAACCTTTGCCAATGGGTGTCGCCATCGGCCCCTGCACGTGGTTGAAGTAATATATTTTCATATACAAGGCGGCATGTCGGGACCCGGGCCACCAGCGTCAAAACCAGTGACGGCGCGCGCTCACCTTCAGGCCTACTTTGTGCTTCTGCAGCGCGCAGGTATGCACGCACAAGTCAGTTTTCCGAGATACTCAGCTCGCAGGCCTGCGTGAGAGGCATACCAGGACAGAGTCCAGGTTCTCGCGCGTGACCATGCTGTTAGTGCGAGGGTCCACAGTCTTGTTGATGTGCTGCTCGTCCCAAGTAACGGGGACCTTCGCTGCCTCAATCATCTGCTTGACCGCACTAGAAATCTCCGGACCGACGCCTGCATTCGCAAAAGCGCCCACTCTGAGTTTGGCAGCGGGCGATCCCACTTGCGCCGGCTTGCTTCGCGCCTTACCATCCCCTGGGAATAGTGTGGCAGAGAATGCGCCTGCCTTGCTTGCGAGGCCCGCGACTTGTTGCAACCCGCAGCCCGGCAGGGAGGCTTGCAGCACGGCGCTTTGCAGCAGCGACGATGCTTTGCTAAACATGGCTGCAGCCTATGCACAAGTGGCCCGCAGCTTGCTCAAAATCAGCAATCCTCAACCACCTCCGCTAACCGACAAAGAAACAAGACTAAACATGGACACAGCCCGCACAACGTACCTTGCGGCAACATAGAGCTAAGAGGGAGGGAGCGCCGTCAGGTGTGCAACACGTTGCGTTGATCTATCTTTGCCCTGCTCGTTGATGCCGCAGCCGCTGTTTCTGATCACTGCCGATACAGGACAAGGCTGTTATGCTGCTTTGTAGGATCTTGTTGTCTGGTGTGCGGCCGGGTGACTTTAACCTGCGCCTCGCCGTGCTAGCAACCATTCCTCTTATGCACGCCACGCTGCGACGTGTAGGTGTTTGAATAGCCCAACGCTGGGCTTGCAGCGTAAAGCGGTGCCATGGCGCCTTGCAAGCTATACGGCGCTGGAGCGCAGACCTTCAAGGCAAGGACCTATACACCTACTGGCATATAAAGCGCAATCGCGCTTGGCCTCGAATCGCGCATGGCAGCGCAGATACAGCCTGGAATCTGGCCTGCAGTAGCACGCCAGGCGTGGTCCCATCCTGCCGTGCCCATTACCACCTTGTCTCCCTGCGTGTGCTGTGCCCTGTCCTGGCCAGCCCAGGTCGAGCTGGTTGCCGCATTTGCCGGAGTGCAGCTGGAGACGCCGCCCTTCACCCCTGGCATCACCGACAAGACGCCCTGGTTCCTGAAGGTCAGCGGAGCGTCCAACCCACACATGCCAGCCTAGCGTCTAGTGTGCAGCGCCTTGTTACCACAGCCCAGCTGCAGCACCAGAACCAGCCTGAGCCACCGGAGGGCTACCCAATACTAGTTTAGGTCTCATGCAGCATGCACCGGCTGCCAAGTGCTTCTCAACGGCTGGTGCCCAGGCTGGTGCCCACCAGCAGCTCACTAACCTCACACCTCGTGCTCCTCACCTCAGATCAGCTCAGCTCAGCTCAGGCATGCAGCCAACAGCTGATTGCCTGGGCAGGAGGTGGCCCCTTATGGATTTACTAGCTGCTGCTACTGCTGCTGCTGCTGCTGCCCAGCCCAATGTCCCTCATCAGCCTAGGCGGCCAGCAGGCCTTGCGTGGTCCAGAGTGTGTGCTCAGTGGCGCTCCCTGCTGCTGCTGCTGCTGCTGCTGCTGCTGCTACTGCTACTGCGCCCTCATAGCCCGGCCAGGCCAGGCAGTTACGACAGGTCAGGGCAGGCATGGCTGGGCTGTGGCACTGCGGTAAGGTCCTCGCCCGCTGAGCCTGCCTCACCCTGCTGCTGAGACCCAAGCCATAGGTAGCAGCAGCTGAGCAGCAGCTGGGCAGCCACAGCTAGGCCGCAGCAGCAGCCCAGATGCCCCACCAGCCGCTGTCTCTGTGTCATGTTCTGTCAAAATAGCTTTGTAGTATTCCTTTGCTACAGGGTTGTTGTTCCTGTCTAGCCTGAGCCTGCCCACCCTGCTGCTGGCCCACCGGCCTGGCACCTCTTGCCATGTTCCTCCCATGTCCACGGGGCTCTCTGTGGTGTGGTGTAATGACGCTGATGGCCACCACCACTACATGCGGTGTGGTCTGCCCCTGCCTGCCTGCCTGCCGCAGCTGAGCCCTGGTGGCACCACCCCCCTGCTGGTCACCCCTGAAGGCCAGGGCCTCACAGGCGCACATGCCATTGCCAGGTTCCTGGCAGCTTCTGGACCCCAGGCAGCGCACCTGTACCCTGAGGCCGTACAGCCCCTGGTGAGAAGGGGTGAGGGGTGAGGGGTAGTGGGGTGAGGGGTAGCGGGGTGAGGGGTAGCGGGATGAGGGGTAGCGGCAGCTGGGGCAAAGCCTGGCCTGGCCTGTGTCCTGCACTGTGCTGCCTCACTGGATCTATTCCGCCGGTTCCAAGGAACTGCAAATGGCCTCGTGGTGTTCCTTCGTTACTGTTTGTTTATTTTCTACTGTCTTGCAATTCACATCTCCTGCCTGGCTGGCTGCAGGACTTGAGGCGAGCGCAGGTGGAGCAGTGGCTAGACTGGGTGCTGGGCCTGGAGGCCGCCCTGGCGCAGGTGGTGTGCCCGCTGCTGGGCCTGCAGCCAGAGCAGTGAGTGGGGCGCTGCAGGCAAGGGGTGGAAGGAAGGGATGGGAGGAGGGGAGGAGGGAAGGGAAGGGAAAGGGGGGGGGAAGGGAAGGGGGGAAGGGCGTTGTGATGTGTACTTTCATGAGAATGGATGAGGCTTGCCTGTGTTAGGGTAGAGGTGTTGCCTGGATATAGGTTTCAGGGGGTCAGGTGGAGCAGCCCGCCCTGCTGCTGCTGCTGCCCCTGCTGCCAGGTACCCTGTTGAGGGCGCACAGAGCCGCGCAGCGCAGTCCCGGCTGGCTGGCCTGCTGGCTGAGGTGGAGGCACACCTGGCTGCCCAGGCTGCACCTTACCTCACAGGGGCTGCTCCCAGCCTGGCGGTGGGTGGCTGGTGGGGCAGCTGGGTGTGACCAGGGTGATGGGGCTGGCGATGGTGGCTGGCTGGCTACGTGCATGCAGTGTAGCAAAGTGATTAGCTGCATGGGGTGTGGATGGAAAGCACAGGCTTGGGCGCCTGGGGAGAGTGCAGCCATGCTGTGCTGCTTATCAGGGGCTGGGGCGACAAGAGGCTGCCTACACTGCAGTTGAACAGCATGCAAGGGGTGTCAGCTGCCGTGCTGGGTATCAGCCCTGCATGGCCCAGGGGCGCCTGCTGCCGTGCTCCTGCAGGATGTGGTGCTGGCAGCGTCCCTGCTGCACTGGTGGGTGATGTTGGCGGATGGCCCAGCTAGGGAGCAGAGCCCGCGCCTGGCCGCCCTGCTGGCTGCCGTGTACGCTGAACCCGCTGCCAGCCCAGCACTCAAGGTGGGTGACGGCTAGCAGGGCAGAGGCAGAGACCAGAAGCAGAGACCAGAGGCAGAGGCAGAGACAAGAGGCAAAGGCAGAGACAAGAGGCTGAGGCAGCGGCAGCACCACCTGACAGGGGGGTGTTTATGGGGTCCACGGGCCACTGGTCAGTCACGGGCCACAAGCCACGGGTCAGTGTGCTGGGTAGCGGGAACCGTGGTGCTGTGGGGCTGTGCTGAAGCAGTGCTGTGCTGGTATGCTGTGCTGGTCCTTGTGCTTCTTGACTGGGCTGATTGCCTGTCGTGGGGACTTGCCTTGTCGGCCTGGCTGAGCGATAGCCTGCCTGCAAGGCCATGCTGGGGATGCGCTGCGCTCACCCGTTCAGCCAACTGGCCTGCTTACTGCCCTGGCCTGCTTGCTGGCCTGCTTGCTGGCCTCAGGGAGTGGCACTGAAGCCGGCAGCCCAGGCTGTGGTGCACTGCCCTGAGGGGCCACAGCCCTGGGGCCAGGGGCCGTCTCCCCTGGAAGTGCTGACGCCAGTGAGTGTGTGGAGGCAGGGGGAGGGGGCGTGGAGGTGCAAGGAGGGGGAGGGCAGGGAGGGAGCTGGACAGCGCAGAGGCCGTGCGGTCAGGGCCAGGGCCAAGGCAGGGTCAGGGCAGGGTCAGGGGATGTGCAGGGGAAGAAGGAGCAGCGAGGCGGGGCAGGGCAGCACAGCACAGCAGGCCGGCGGACCTTGCCTGGCCAACAGTGGGCCCTGATGCTTGGCAGCTGGATGGCACTGGTTGTGACGTGACCAATGGTGCCCTCACCCTGTGGGGTCAAGTTAGCCAGGGAATGGCAGCGCAGGGCGGGCGGGCAGGCAGTGAGGCAGTGAGGCAGGCAGGCAGGCAGGCAGGCAGGCAGAGGCTGTGGCTCTGCTGGCCGCAGTTGCTTGCACAGCCCTGGAGCGGGGCACGCACTCGTGCTGCCTTCAACGAGTTCTTCGAGACCAAGGCGCATACGTGAGCCGCCTCACAGCAGCAGGCCACCAGCACACACCTAAACCCTGGCCCCCTGACTCACCCACCATCAGCCTGCCACACCCCCCTGTCTAGACCCCAGCCTGCGCCTCACCCCGCGGGCCAGCAGGCCAGTCCAGGGCCAACCACGCTGTTTATGTCCACACCCTCTCTTCAGCAATAGAGTGCTTTAGCAGGCTGCAAGCCACACTGCCTGCTGCCTGTGACCGCTGCCTGACAGGTCTCCACCTGGCAGGTCTGTGTCCTGTTGCGTCACAGTGCCCCATGTGCTGCTCCCGCTCCCGTCTTCTTTCTCCTGCTGCCCCGCCCGCTCCTGTCCTGCCCTGCTGCCCCATCTGTTGCTCCGCACGCCAAGCAGCTTGGCCAGCAGCCCATGCCCCAGCGCTGGCCGAGCTGGACAAGGGTGATGCCACACTGCAGCCCAGCATGCGTTAGATTACCCATGGCCCGGACATGCGCTGTGGGCCATGGACATGAGCTCGCATGCACATAACAGTGATGCACCTATGAACCTAGTCCCCCACCAGCCTCATCTCAGCTTATTTCTTCACACCAATGATGGTGTTGCTGAAGAGTCAGCCCTATGCATGCCATTGCAAGGATCATGTGAAAATGACAACTGGGGGCAACAGCCAATCTAGGGAGTCACTTCTCATTGCGCCAGGTGCTGGTCACACCTCACCCAGGGCTGGTCACACCCCCTGCTGGTCAGCCTCCCCTCCCTTGCCCCCCTTCTGCCCGCCTGGCTGCAGCTACTGGGCCTCCTCAGCCGTGGTGCCCCACAACGACCCCACTCTGCTCTTCACGAATGCTGGCATGAACCAGTTCAAGCCGGTGGGTCACTCTTAGATCTCGCCTTGTCACACTCACCACACATCCCTCCTAGCCTGCGGCATGCAAGCCATGTGCTCTTCACAATAATGACCTTATGATTATTAGCTGGAGGCAGCTAAACCCACCGTCTCATGCTGCAGAAAAGATGAGGAACGTGCATCATGTTGGTTTGCTTCCCATCATAGCGCCATCATAGGTTCCATTGCTTGCCAATGCACCACACGCTTGATACCTTGGGCTGAGCCATGTCACCAAGGCTTAGGCTGTAGCTGAGCTGTAGCTATGTAGAGCTTGGCACGCTGAGGACATTTCCAATACTGTCGAGGAGGCTGTAGTGGAGGCTGGTAACTGGTTGGCTTACAGAGCTGGTTGCAAACAGAATATGATTAAGAGGGCGCTACAGCCTAGCCAGCTGCCCTGACAGCCTAAAGCAGCCAACTCCCCAGCATGATGCTGTGGAGGAGTAAAACAATGCGGCACCGCAGCCAGTTAGGCGGACTGTGGGTCCGTGGACTTGAACCCTGCACCTCCTGACCCACCCCACTAATGGCGAGTGCACTGCGCCGCAGATCTTCCTGGGCCAGGTAGACCCTGCCAGCGCCATGGGCCGGCTGAAGCGTGCATGCAACAGTCAGAAGTGCATCCGGGCGGGCGGCAAGCACAATGACCTGGACGATGTGGGCAAGGTGAGTGAGGATGGGTGATGAGCTGACCTGGGTGCACTGCGCCATAACCTCCATGCATGCATGCTTGCATTGCATGCACCACATGCATGTAGTTTGTGTGCTTAGTTGACGGCTGGCAAGGTCCTAAACCTCACTAGAGACCTTGGTACAAGGCTTGGTGCAGCCCAGCACTCCATGATGACATGGCGCCCAGCAGCCCAATGTGGTGGTGCCACTGGTGTTGCTGCGGCAGCAGTGGTGGCTACACAGTGTGGCGGCAGTGGCGGCTAGGTACTGCAGCCAACAGGCTAGACAGGACCGACAGGAGTAGGAGGAAGATTACAAAGCTACTGATGCGTCTGCATCTGGCTGGGTGCCAACAATGTGCAAAGAAGGGCGGTTTGGCGTGGGCGTGGTGGTGGTGGTGGTGGGTATTAGCAATGGTGGTGGTGGACCATGTTTAGCATCAGCAGCCTGACACGTCCTGGTGCTGTGTGAGGAGCAGGACGTGTACCACCACACCTTCTTTGAGATGTTGGGCAATTGGTCGTTTGGCGACTACTTCAAGGAGGAGGCCATCAGCTGGGCCTGGGAGCTGCTGACAAAGGTAGGCGGAGGCAGAGAGACGGGCTTCCTCTGGCCGCCCCAGCCCTGCCTTGCCACCCAAAGCCCCGCTTGCTGCCCCTAGCCCACACGCCTCGGAGGGCAGGGCCAGCAGAAGGATTAGGCTACAATGGGGCCAGTCACGCCACTTAGGTAGTGGAGGAGGGCAGGGGAGCCATACTAGACACATGCACAGGGCCAGCAGCAGGGGAAGTAGCTACACTGGAGGCATCCACTAGTGCTCCTACCCTCTTGCTGCCACAAGGCTCTTCAAGTACAACAGCTGGCCACACAGCTTGGGCCAATTACCAATATTTCCCAACCCTTAACCTTTGAATAGGTTGGTTTGGTGACCTGCAGCTTGGAAGCTACACTGTCGGCCACTGGCAAATGCCACCAGCTGTGTTGTTTCATAGGTTCAGACCGCTCTGCTTGCTGCCTGCAACCCTGCCCATGCTAGCTGCTGACTCCGCTGGCTGCCTGCTGCTTCCCGCTGCCACTGCCTGTTGCCGTCGCCTGCTGTCCCACCTGCTGCCATTGCCTCCTGCCACAGTGTCCTGCCCTGCTGCCTACTCCTGCCCGCACGCCAAGCAGCTTGGCCAGCAGCCCATGCCCCAGCGCTGGCCGAGCTTGACAAGGGTGATGCCACACTGCAGCCCAGCATGCGTTAGATTACCCATGGCCCGGACATGCGCTGTGGGCCATGGACATGAGCTCGCATGCACATCATGCACCTGACCCACCCATCACTGCCTGCCCTGCTGCCTGGCCCTGCTGCTGAGGGACAACCTAGATTAGCCTGGCCCTGCTGCTGCAGGTGGGCATCATGTGATCTTCAGCCTGCACCTGTGACTGAACCTGTGACCTGTACCTTTGAATATAACTCGTACCTGCAGGTGTACCAGCTGCCGCCTGAGCGGTTGTACGCGACCTACTTCCAGGGCGACCCCGGTGCAGGCATCCCTGCAGATGAGGAGGCCAAGGCCATCTGGCTGCGCTTCCTGCCGCCCGGCCACGTGCTGCCCTTTGGCAACAAAGAGAACTTCTGGGAGATGGGCGACCAAGGACCCTGTGGGCCCTGCACTGAGATCCACTTCGACCGGTGGGTGCGGGTTGGTGATGGCCATTACTGCTGAAGCAGTAAGTCGCTAGGCCGCTTGGCTGTGTGGGTGCTGAGTTAGGGGGGGTGTAGGACTGATAAGGGAGCAGATTTTGCACAGTTTGAGGACCGGCTGCAGCAGCAGGGCCTCAGCGCACTAAATCACAGCTGTCACAGCCTGCAACATGGTGTGGGGATCAGATCATACAATTTGTAAACGGAGCTCTTCACGTTTGACCAGCCGGCACATATCCCTTGCGCCCACATATCCCTCGCGCCTGGATCCATCTTCTCCCGTACTTGCTTAACTTGGCTTACTTGCCTGCCAGCCTGTGTTGGTGGTGTTGGTGCGCAGCATTGGTGGACGTGATGCGTCTCACCTTGTCAACCTGGACGACCCTAATGTGCTAGAGATCTGGAACAACGTCTTTATCCAGGTGCCTGCCTGCCTGCCTGCCTGCCTGCCTGCCTGCCTGCCTGCCTGCCTGCCTGCCTGCCTGCCTGCCTGCCTGCCTGCCTGCCTGCCTGCCTGCCTGCCTGCCTGCCTGCCTGCCTGCCTGCCTGGGCACCAGTAAGGTCACTACCGGTAGTGTCACCCTCGCAATGCCATTGCCACTGCCATCATCACCAACTGAGCCTTAGCATTATGGCTGCCTACATTAGTGGCACCATTGAAGCACCGCTACCACCATTGCAGCGCCAGTGCCAGCAGCAGCAGCAGCAGCAGCAGCAGCGGCAGCAGCGGCTACTCATAAGGGCCAGCAGCCAAGGACGTGCTCAAAGGCTTGTTGGGTCTTGATGTACCAGCCCTCTCACCATGTAGCAGCCCTGTCACCACCAACACATTCCTTTGCACCACTGCCTTGCTGGTCAAACCGCCTCAGCACCTGCCTGACCCCGCTGTCCCCTTGCTGCCCCCACCACTGCTGCAGTTCAACCGGGAAGCTGATGGCTCCCTGCGCTCACTGCCCGCCAAGCATGTAGATACTGGCATGGGCCTGGAGCGTATCACTTCAGTGCTCCAGGTGCGGGCGGGGTGGGACGGGAGGGGGCTCGTCCTGGCAAGTCAGTGCGGGGGAGGGACAGGGCGGGGTGGGACGGGAGGGGGCGGGGCAGGGTGGCATGGGTTGGGGCAGAGTCGGTCGAGTGGATGCGAGGTTAGCAGTGCGCTGTTGGCGGAGGTGGAAATGGTGTTGTTTGGCGTGGGGGCTGAGGCCTGCTATGGAGTACACCACTGGTGTTTGTAATCAGCCAGTGCAGTCAAGCTAGCTTAGAGCCTAGCTTACAGGCCAAGACAAGGTCCAGGGTAAGAGCATCCCTGTTGAACCAGCAACGGACAGCTGGGCAGCTGGCAGGGTCGAAGGTGGCGAGTGTGGCCCTGGTTGCTTGGGGGTGGGAGGGTTGGCTGGGAGCTACCTCAGGGGTCACAGGCACTTGTGGTGGTGGGGTGTGCAGGGGAAGATGAGCAACTACGCCACAGATCTGTTCACACCTATTTTTGATGAGATCCAGCGGCTCACAGGGGCCCGCTCCTACACTGACAAGGTGAGGGGCGGTGAGTCATGATGGGAAGGAGCTAGCCCGACCAGCTGCTTCAGGGCAGGGAGCAGCAGCCTGTAGGTGCAAGGCAGTTGGGAAAAGGTTGGGGAGTGGGAACAGGGCCGGAGGGGCAGGGTGGGGTGGGGCGGGCGGGGTGGATGGGGCAGGTGTAAGTGTTGTTGTTGCATTGCTGGTGCTGCAGATTGGTGCGGATGACAGCGACGGCGTAGATATGGCGTACCGAGTGGTGGCCGACCACATCCGCACGCTGTCCTTCTCCATCGCGGACGGGGCTCGTCCTGGCAAGTCAGTGTAGGGGAGGGACAGGGCAGTGGCCGATCCCAATGCTGCTGTTGCACCCCACCTCACCCTGCCACCCTACCTTGCCCTACCACGCTCCAAAGTAGGGGTATGTGCTGGGACCTGCCGTCCCCTGTGCAATTGCCCACCCACCCACCCACCCACCTCCACCTTTCTGCCTGTGTATCTGGCCACCCACCCACCAGGCCCTCACCCTAGCCCTCTTCACCTCAACCATCCGACCACAATACATGAAGAACGTGAGAACCCAGGCCAAGCATTTGCACCTGGCTGCCTGCTACTGACCCTTGTCGTCACCATCATAGCCACTTCATTCAGCACCACTCATCGCAACCAGCACCTCATTGTGTAAGCTTGTCCTGGATGGCCTGTTGCTGTGGCCCGGCTGCAGTGAGGGCAGGGATTACGTGCTGCGCCGCATCCTGCGCCGTGCGGTGCGCTACGGGCGCGATGTGCTGGGGGCCAAGGAGGGCTTCTTTGCCCAGGCAAGTAGGCAGTGGGCCGAGGTGGCGGCTCAGGCGTTGAGGGTCTGTGGGGCTGGGCAGCAGGGTTGAGGGAGGCCGGCCGGGTGGAGGTGCGGGGTCAGAGGGTCAGAGTGTGTATGCCAAGAGATGGAGCTATAGGGTGGCAGGGCCAGGGTGTCTGTAGGAGTGTTGCGAGGTCTGCCAGCGCTGCTGCTCAGCAGGCCTGAGATCCCTAGGTACAGAATTGGTCTGACGCCCCTTTGCTCCTGCACCTGGCCCCTGCATCGAGGGCAGGCTGAGCTCATGGTGTGCACTTCCTAGTACCTTGGGAGGGGCTACCAGCCTCCGCCCCTTGTCCCCTGCCCTTGGCCCCTGCCCTTGGCCTCTGTCCCTGGCCTCTGCACCCAGCCTGATGGCAGGCAAGGCTAGCGGTGTGCTCTGTATGAGGGGTGGAGGTGGGAGGGGCTGTGGAGGTGGGAGGGGCTGATGCTGCCTGCTCCTGCCCGCACCTGCTTTCTCCTGCTGCCCCGCCCGCTCCCGTCCTGCCCTGCTGCCCCATCTGTTGCTGCGCACGCCAAGCAGCTTGGCCAGCAGCCCATGCCCCAGCGCTGGCCGAGCTTGACAAGGGTGGTGCCACATTGCAGCCCAGCATGCGTTAGATTACCCATGGCCCGGACATGCGCTGTGGGCCATGGACATGAGCTCGCATGCACATCATGCGCCTGACCCACCCATCACTGCCTGCCCTGCTGCCTGGCCCTGCTGCTGAGGGACAACCTAGTTCCCTGTTTACTGCTTTGCTGCCTTCCGCTGACTGGTTGCTCTGCCTCCATGACTGAGGGCCACCATGACCACCTACCTTTCCAAATCCAGCATTGAGGCCAAGTCAGCTTCTCACCAGCTTCACACCAGAGGCTCACACTGTGCCAGCCCAGCAACAAGTAGCAAGAGTCAGACCTAGCCCTGACCCTGACCTGCCATCATCATGACACAGCATACACCAACCATGGTGGGGCAGCAGATTCAGCACAACAACGCACCTAACAACCTTTTCCCCCACCAGCTTCACCTCCTGCTGTCCCTGCATCTGCCCAACCACATGTCTGCTCTGCCCCACATCCCACAGCTGAACCTCAGCCAGTTGTTAGCTCAGTCGAGTTCCCACTCTCAGTTCCCACGCCTGCTGCTCCTGATCCCCCTTCACGCTGCTATGTCGCCGGTGGCTGTCCTTAAAGCAACATGTGCACATCCTCAAGTACAGGGAGCTGCAGCTCTCCCTACCTTCCCATCCCCTTGACCCACCGCCTCGCCCCAACCTGACCTGCCCCGCTCCCCTCACTCAAGTAGCTCCCCCCGGCCCTCACCTACGCCTCGTCTGCTTGTGCACCCACCCACCCACCCACCCACCCACCCACCCACCCACCCACCCACCCACCCACCCACCCACCCACCCACCCACCCACCCACCCACCCACCCACCCACCCACCCACCCACCCACCCACCCACCCACCCACCCACCCACCCACCCACCCACCCACCCACCCACCCACCCACCCACCCACCCACCCACCCACCCACCCACCCACCCACCCACCCACCCACCCACCCACCCACCCACCCACCCACCCACCCACCCACCCACCCACCCACCCACCCACCCACCCACCCACCCACCCACCCACCCACCCACCCACCCACCCACCCACCCACCCACCCACCCAGCCTCACCCCCACCTTGTCTGCCTGTGCAGCTGGTGGATGTGGTGGTACGCAACTTCAGCGGCTTCTTCCCCGAGCTGCTCGCCGCCCGTGACGTCATCCACAGCGTGATTGCCGAGGAGGAGACAAGCTTCAGCCGCACCCTGCTCAAGGGCATCGAGCGCTTCAAGAAGCTGGCAGCGGCGCTTCAGGCCAAGGGGGACAAGCTGGTAGGGCAGGGCAGCAGGCAAGGCCTTTGGCTGGCTCAGTGTGCAGTTGCTTCCTCCCCCTTCTTCAGGCACCTGCTGCCTCCTCTTGAACCCCAAGGCCTTGGCAGCCTTCCTACCCTCCTCTTCCTGCCCCTCTGCCTTACACAAGCCAGGCTCATTTCCAGACCTCGCTCAACTCATCACCCCCTGTTGCGACCCCCCTGTTGTGACCTGATGCGAGCCGTCCCCACTCCCTCTCCCTTGGGCCATCCCTTGGCCCTGATGCAAGCCCTCTCTGCCACCCCCTCCAGCTTGCCTGTTCCCCGGGTCAGGAACCTTATCTTGTAGGACCAACCCCTGGCTCTCGCTGCCGTTGTCCACAATCTGCCACCACCCCTCCACTTTTGTTTTTGGCATAGCCCGCAATCTGAAGGCTGCCACAGCCCCTGCTGACCCACCCTGTGGCCTGCAGGTCAGTGGCGCTGAGGCCTTTGAGCTGTGGGACACCTACGGCTTCCCAGTGGACCTGACCCAGCTGATGGCGGAGGAGAAGGGGCTGTCAGTGGATGCCGCAGGTGCAGCACCCCTCCCTCCACCCCGCGCTTGCCTGTGCAACTCCCTCCCGGCCCCCGCTCCTTACCACCTTCACCCCACCAACCCACCTCTCCCCCCATCCCTCCCACCACCCCTTCCACCACCCTTTTTCCCACCGCTCCCCTCACCCTTCCCCAACCCCTTACTTCCCCCTCCCCCTCCCCCCACCCCTCTCATCCCCCTCACCCCCCCCCTAGACCAGATAGCCACCAGCGACTCAGCATTCTCTTCCACCTCTCCCCCTCCCCTGCTCCCCCTGCCCCCCCACCTCAACCCTGATGAACAAGCTGCAAGGGAGCCAGCCACCAACTGTACCCCCCACCTCCACCGGGGGCTGCCCCCGACATGCTCTCGCACCCCAACCTCCCTACACTGCCCTGCTCGCCCCCCCACGGTGCCTGCCTCCCCCCTGCCTGCCCCCCCCCAGGCTTCAAGCAGGCGCTGGAGGAGGCGAGGGAGCGCAGCAAGACTGCGGGCAAGAAGGCTGCCGGGGAGGGTCTCAAGTTCCAGGCCGAGGCCACAGGCTGGCTGCAGAAGGCCAGCATCCCCCTCACAGTGAGTCCTGCGAGGGCGTGGGCAGGACAAGGGCCAATGGGGGAGGGCAGGAACGAGGGAAGAGAAAGGGGGGTGCGGGGGGAGAGGGTGCCTGGCTCGTCTGCACCTCGCCTGATTGGCTGCACCGCCTAGCCCAGCCAGCGGGAGGGATCCATGTGCCAGATATCAGGTTGAGCAGAGCAGGGGGGTCACCAGGGACCTCCCTCCTGAGCCGAGTTTCAGGGGAAGCTGAGCAGAGTCCCCCTCCCTCCTGGGAGGACCCTGGCCCTTCCTGAGCTTGGCTCTGGCCCTTACCCCCTGCTGCTGCCATTGCTGTGCCTGGCTGCAGGACGACAGCCCCAAGTATGAGCCCCAGCGCCTCACCACCCAGGTGCTGGCCATCATGACACCGGCTGGCTTCGTGCAGGTGGGCAATGCTGGGGCAGGCAGCAAGGTAGCGCTGGCAGGGTCGCTGGGAGTCCCCTAGCCACCCTTGATTGCTCAGCAAGGTAATCCCACACCCTAACCCCACACCCTAACCCCCCCCACACACACCCCGACCACCTAACTAACAGCAAGTGGGTCGGCAAGAACTAACCCTGGGTCAGTCAGCAAAAGGGGTGGCCGTGGCGCTTCGAGCAGACGATGAGGGGTGAGGGGTGGGCAAGGCCGACTTGCTCCTGCTGGTGATGACATTGGTCAACACCTCCTTTGCACATCCTGCTGACTGAACTGCTCACCTGCCTGCATGCCTGCCCCCCGTCCCCTGACTGCCTGCCCCCCTGACTGCCTGCCCCCCTGACTGCCTGCCCTAATCCACCCAGCTGGTTGCCCTCTAGCTGGCCTCTGGTTCACACCGCCCCCCTCCCAGGCCATGCTCCCTCCCAGCCCCCCGCCCACACCCCCTGCCCACAGCCCTGCCTGACCACCCCCCTGCCCCTTGGCCTCCCTGCAGTCGAGTGAGGAGTCTGGCGACAGCCTGGTGGGCCTGGTGCTGGCGGCCACCCCCCTGTATGCTGAGCAGGGTGAGCGCAGGGCCAGGCTAGGCTGTGACGAGCACCTGGGCAGCATGGCTAGCCTGAGGTCAGCCTGAGGTCACGGGCCAGGGGGGCTGCAGCAGCAGTGTTGGCCAGGGAGCGGGCACAGCAGGACACCACGGCCATACTGCTACATGGGGTCAGGGTGAGGCTTAGTGCTGGACCGCCACACGGACCAGGCCCGCTGCAGCGGGTACGGCAGCAGCAGCAGAGGCAGCCACACCAGCAAGCAGGGACTGCAGTGCTGTGGCTCACCCCTGCCATGGCTCACCCCTGGCGCGTCTGCCTGTTGCCCAGGTGGTCAGGTCAGCGACACAGGCCGTGTGACGGGTCCCAGTGGCAGTGTCAGCGTTCGCGAGGCCCAGGTGAGGGGAGGGGGCTGTGGGCTGTGCTGTGGGGGTCAGGCTACCCAGTGGGTGCAGTGGCCAAGGGCCAAGGGAGCCTGCCTGTACTAATACCAGTGGGCTGCACTGGCTGTCCCTGCTCCCAGACCAGGTCACACAGCCCTACTTAATTTGTTGTGCCCTGATGTGATCTGCCGCCTTGATCTGATTCGGCCCCGCTTGACCTGCTTTGCCCCAGGTGGCTGCTGGCTATGTGTTGCACGTGGGTGAGCTGACTGGCAGTCTGCGTGTGGGTGAGGAGGTGACTGTGGAGATTGACAGCGAGCGACGCGCGCAGATCATGCCCAACCACACCTTCACGCACGTGCTCAACTACGCGCTCAGGTGCGCATGCAGGCACGCAGGGGTGTGCTAGAGCTGAGACCAGCATCCCTCAACCAGGTGTAGGCAGCAGCAGTACCAGACACAAGGTGTATGGCATGGAGGGGTAGGGGCGGGCGGGTGGGGGTAGGGAGCAACGAGGTTCCCTGGCCACTCTCCGGCTCACGGGGGTAGAGTGGTAGATGGGGGCCAGGGAGGTGGGAGCTGGGCGGGTCAGCACCGGGCAAACATCGGCATGGTTGCATGATAATGTCAGCAGCATGTGAGGCTGTTGGGGTGGGTCGGGGCCATTACCCACCACCTCCTCCTCCTCTTCCTTCTCCACCCTTTTCCCTTGCCTTCCCTCCCTTCCAGTCTCTTCCACGGCCCATCTCCAACGCCCCTGGGTATGTGTGCCTCAGCCTTGGCCCTCTGTCCCCATCCCCTTGGCTACCCTGCCCCTGCCCCTGCCCCTGTCTTCTTGGCTGTGCAGAGAAAAGCTGGGTGACCATGTGGAGCAGAAGGGCAGCGTGGTGCTGCCCGACAAGCTGCGCTTTGATTTCAGCAACAATGGGCCAGTGGACGCCGACAAGCTGCGGGCCATCGAGGTCATATGCCAGCAGCAGCTGGAGGCCGACCTGAAGGTGAAGCAGCTGGGGTGGGCTGGAGTGTTTGGGGGAGGTGAGAGTTTATGTGCAGGTGTGAGGGTTGATGGGGTAGCATGGGTGTGAGGTTTGGTAT
Source organism: Haematococcus lacustris (assembly GCA_030144725.1). Taxonomy (NCBI): domain Eukaryota; kingdom Viridiplantae; phylum Chlorophyta; class Chlorophyceae; order Chlamydomonadales; family Haematococcaceae; genus Haematococcus; species Haematococcus lacustris. Next base: position 14,115,890 of record JASKMD010000006.1, read on the forward strand.
AGCAAGGCCAGGGTGCATGCTGAAGGGGCAACCACACTGATGCTTTGCAAGCATTGGCGTTGTATATGTGGGGGGTAGTGTGGTGTGGGTATGACGTGATGTGGGGTGTGACACATAGGTGTGACGTGGGTGTGACATGTAGGTCTGATTTGGGTTGTGTGGGCTGTTGCAGGTGTACAGCAAGGAGGTGGCGCTGGCTCAGGCCCGGGACATCTATGGGCTGCGGGCCGTGTTTGGCGAGGCGTACCCTGATCCGGTGCGGGTGGTGTCCATTGGCAAGCCCGTGGAGCAGCTGCTTGACGAGCCCAGCAACCCTGACAACAGGTGAGGAGCAGCAGGGCAAGGCAGAGGGGAGCAGGGCAAGGCAAGGGGGAGGGGGCTATGTCGGAGACAGGTTGCGTCTCGTCAGCCAGGTCCTCATAGTTATAGATAGTAAATAGAGTAACTGTCAGGTTTGTTTTTACCTTGAGTGCGAGACCCCTTTTAGTGCTTTGTGTTTGAAGTAGGAGTCGTCGCTGTTGTGTTTGGCAGGGAAGGAGCAGAGGCCAGGGGGGAGCTAACCAAGACATAATTCCCTCTCTGCTAGGGGCATGGGACGCCCAAATCCATCTGTTTGTGTGACGTGCATGCTGCCCAGTTCATCTGCACCTTGCTACCTTGCCTTCATATCCCTTGCCTGACAAGTTGCCTGCCAGCCTGCCTGCCTGTCCATCTGCCTGCCAGGTCGTATTCAGTGGAGTTCTGCGGCGGCACCCACCTGGCGTCCCTCAAGCAGGCCACCGCCTTTGCGCTGATCAGTGAAGAGGGTGAGTGGTGCAGGCAAAAGGACTCCTGACAGTGTTTCTTATCTTGCTCAAAGTGTGCCTGAACCCTGGCGCAACACAGAGACTGTGACTCAACAACTACCACGACGGTGAGTTCGGCACAAGACAGGGGGTTGCTGTGATCACGTAGTGTGGCTTCACCGCAGGCATTGCCAAGGGCATCCGCCGCATCGTGGGCGTGACGGGCAGTGAGGCGCAGGCGGCCTTGCAGGAGGGCCAGCGCCTGGCGCAGGCAGTGAAGGAGGCAGCGGCTCTGTCGGACACGGCCCAGCTGGAAGCCACCATCTCACAGCTCAAGCAGGTGAGGGGGCAGGCAGAGGGCAGGCACCTGGACTGCGCCCAGCAGAATGAACTCTGGGCCAGGGGCAGGTGGGAGGTGGGAGTGAGGCCAGGTGCAGGGGCGTCAGCAGGACCAGGGTGTGGGTCAGGGCCAGGACAGGAGCGGGGCCAGGGGTAGGAGGTGAGGCTGCACAGTCATGCACCTTAGGTCGGGCTGTCCCGTCCCTTCAGTCAGGGTCAGCCGAGGTACGTTAGACTCAGGGCCGGGGCAGCCGGTACAGCCCTGATTGCACTCTTAAAGTTGAGAGGCTCCAGTCTTGGAGCCTGACCTGCGGCGATGATGGGGTTGATGTTGACCAGCCTACCCTCTCCTCCCCCTCGCAGACCCTGGATGCTGCAGTGATGAGCTCCGGGCTGAAGGCCAGCTTGCGGGATGAGCTGGCTAGCCTGGGCAAGAAGGTGGCGGAGGCAAACAAAGCCGTGGCCGCGGCCAACAAGGTGCGCTAGGCTAGCCTGGCTGACCCCGCTGCCCCTACTGCTCCTACTGCCCCTACCCACCCCTGCCCCTCCTGCTGCTGCCTCTGCCTCTACTCTGCCCTACCGCATCGGACTACTGCTGGCCCTGCATCTGCTGCCCTGGACTCAGAACTCGTGTCTGGTTAGCCAGTTTATGAAACGTGGCTGCCTGCCCTTGTTGCCTGCCCCTCCCCACCAGGCCCGTGCAGCGAGTCAGGCACTGACAGCAGCAGACGCAGCAGTGACAGCTGGCAAGAGTTATGTCATAGTCAAGGTGCGTGTGACTGGTGAGGTGTTAGAGGGGTTAAGTAGTTAGGTGCCGACCCTAACCACCTAATCCTCCTAGGGTCTGTTACCCTGGTGGTTCACTTTCCTCCCCTGGGCTGCATGGTGTCAGGACCATGCTATTGTAATATCACACTTAATTTGGAGCAGGGATTAGTGCAGCAGTGCTGCCAGGAACACATCCCCTCTCCAGAATGTAATACTTGCCGTATACTTCCCTCGCATGCTTAGTGTAGCTTCAGCAAGCTTGACAGGCTGACTGACTGTTGCGCTGCTGCTCTGTTCATGTCATGCACTGGGACGGCTAGGTATGTTGGAGGATGGGTGCATGCTGCACATGGCCTGACTGCTGGACCTGTGGCTGACGCCATACCTGGGTCTTGATGCTCCTGATGCACCTACAGCTGCTGCTCCTGCTGCTCCTGCTATAGCTGCTGCTGCCCCTGCTGCTGCTCTTGTCCTGCTACAGCTGGACATTGGTGGGGACGCCAAGGCTGCCACTGAGGCCTGGATCGCCATCACTGCCAAGCACGCTGGCTTGGCTGCTTTCATCGCCAGCGCTGATGTGGACAAGGGCAAGGTGGGTGCTCTCCCTGCTCCTCCCTGACACATTGGGCTGCTGTCACCCAGCCTGTGGCCAGCCAGGTCAGGAGTGTTGAGGGCCAGAGACGTGCTAGTGAGATGAGGCAGAGCAGACTGTATGAGCACCCAGCTTTGGCAGCGATGCTGGTCTTGGAGGGCGTTTGCAGGCTTGTCATGTGTTGGGAGCCAACCCCAAGTGCATTGGCGTAGGTCCACCTGCCTCACTTCTCCATTCCTGATAGTACCCGACCCGACCCAAGCCAGCTTGGTAGACTCTGCTGCGGTGTGGTGCATGGTGCCTCGCAGGTCGTGGTGTACGCTGGTGTGCCCAAGGCCTTGCAAAGCAAGCTGACTGCCATTGCCTGGGTCACCCCCGTGTTGAGTATCGTTGGGGGCAAGGGGGGTGGCAAGGCGGACGTGGCGCAATGCCAGGGCACGGCTGTAAACAGGGTTGACGAGGCGATGGCGGCGGCGGAGGCAGCAGCGGGAGCTGCACTAGCTTGAGCAGCGCCCCGGAATGTAGCTGTGCCGACGTTGTGATGCTGATTTTGTTGTCAGTGGCTGCAATTGTTAGTCAGCTACCTGCTTTGGTGCCTGGGCCGGCTTATACAAGACATGCAGGAATTGCGCGCTATGCATCGGTTCCAAGTCAATGATAAACAAATTAGGAGTAACGCTTGAGACAAAGCTACCTAATTGAGAGTGGGGCGACTTGAATCCGCGCTGATATACACAACAATTCGGTACACAGCTACCGGGAAAGGGTGAGCAAAGATTGTACAAGCGGTGAAGGGGGGCACTAAGGTGTCCCCAACTAACAGAGAACCTACCCCTGGTAATCAAAACGACGCCGCGTCCCAGCCACGTGGTCTCTAATTATGCTTCGCACATCCTCGGATAGAGTACTCTGTCAGCTACGGGGTGAAGTGTGTATCATTATTTCCCGTGTATTCTGCTGAGCGCACTGGCGGCTCAAATATCAACATTCAAATTCATGCGTGTATTGCTCATGCGGGCCTCGCCGCGATCGACCGCCGCGACCGACGTGGCTCAGTAGCCCCTGCAAACACTCAGGGACAATCGCCGCAGTAGAAACGGGCATCACGGCATGACAAACAGCTGCAACTGAGCAGTACAAGGTGTGTAGGCCATTGCAATGTTACCTTGCTGGGCAGGTTGGGTCCGATTCCACTCGCCCGCCTTGCGCTTGCGTGTCCAGCTCGTGTTCATCTCCGTTGTTGTCCCCTGCTGCTCCTCAGGTGCAGCAACAAGTGGAGGGGTGAGCAACCCTAGGGCTGCACTAGCACCTGCTGCCTGCTGCTGGCATGGGGGTGCAGCAGGAGGGGGGAGCAGGTCAGGGGAGCCACCCGCACCAGCTGCCAGCTGCTGCCAGGGGGGTGCAGCAGGAGGGGGGGGCAGGTCAGGGGCGGCACCAGCACCAGCTGCCAGCTGCTGCCAGGGGGGTGCAGGAGGGGGGGGCAGGTCAGGGGCGGCACCACGCAAATCTTCAGCAGCAGGTCAGTGTCCTTGAAGTAGCCACTGAGCGTGACCGCCCAGGGTGGGGACCGCTCCCTCTGGCCCTCCACCACACGTGCCACAGCCTCCCCGGCAAGCCGCCATACACGGAGCACCGATGCAGCTGCTGTGGTGTAGCTAGCCCACCGCGTGTCACAAGGAGTCTCAGGCTTGGCACCTGCCCTAGCCAAGGATAGCTCACCCCAATGCTGAGCCAAGAGGCTGGCTATGTCCTCAATTGCTGCCTTGATGCCGGCACCTAGAGCTGTCAACCCTGCCAGGAGGGTGTTGTGAAGGCCATGGCTGTAGCAGGGCTGTGCGCGGATGGCTGTTATCTGCAACGGCTTGAGCACATCATTGAGCTGTGCGATCACTCCGCTGTGACCCCCCATGTTGACAGACGCGCTGTCAGCTGTCATGCTAACAATGTGGGCGCCCTGCAGACCATTGCGTTCAAGCTCGCGCATGATGACGTTGACGTGGGCCTCAGCTGTGGCACAAGGGAGGGGGACGACGGCCAACACGTCTGTGATCTGGGAGGTGAGTCGCTGATGCTGGGAGGGGCTGGGAGGGGGTGGGAGGGGGTGGGAGGGGGTGGGAGGGCGGGGCTGGGGCTGGGAGGGGGTGGGAGGGCGGGGCTGGGGGTGGGAGGGGCAGGGAGGGCGGGGCTGGGGGTGGGAGGGGGTGGGAGGGCGGGGCTGGGGCAGAGAGGGGCAGGGAGGGGGTGGGAGGAAGGGGCTGGGGTGGGGAGGGGTGGGCAGGGGGGGGAGTGCGGTGCTGGGGGTGGGGGGGGCTGGAAGGGTGGTCCGAGTGGGCTAGTCAGCACTGCAAGGCAAAGTTAGGTCACGCCAACTTATGTTCCCACATGCCTACTCAATGGAATGCCGTGCTTTCTTCTCCAACAACTGTGTCGTTGAGTAAGGAACAAAGTTACAGAGCCACATTCTAGATATTCTGTGTGGTCAGCTCACAACATGCCAGTTTGTGGAAGGGGGTCCCTTTTTCTGCATGACTGGCTAGAGAGAAACGCACATTCTCCGCGTATATTGCAATGTCGCCCAGTAACTTGCCCCACGACGACGCCGCCTGCACCAATGAAAGACTCGTGGAGCAAGCCTGGCGGGCTGAACATTGATTGTACTTCCTGCTCGACAGCAGGCGCAGCTCTATCCCTGATGCCGCTACATACCACTAATGCAATTGATGGTGAGCAGCTGAGGTGTGTCCGCGATCGCTTGCGCCGGCATGGCCTCACTCGCAAGAGGTAACGCGCCGCTTGCCAGGAGACGTGCAATAATTCGCAGCTGCCAATGCGACAAACGCTATTGAATACGGTGCAGTATGTAGCGAGTACTTGCATGAAGATTACCAACCCCATGTTGGGGACTCCTGAGGGGCACTCTGCTATTAAGCTCTGCTGCTGCTCTGGCTCAGAGTCTGTATCAGGGCCATCTGGCATTGGGACAGCTGCCAGGATGTAGGTGTTTTTGATCTTGTGAGCATTGACCCTGAGCATGCTGCCAAACTGGTTGCACCTGATTAGGCAGGTGTCATCTCTGAACAGGAAGCTGCTGCCATCATCTGTGGCTGCAGCAACTGAAATAAAGTTCTGCTTGCTGTCAGGCACATACAGAGCATGGCCTAAGAGCCACAAGCCGTGCTTGGTGCTGAGAAAAACATTCCCAGATCCTACTGCCCAGACGCTGTGTCCCTCAGCTGCCAGCTTGATACGTCTGTGCTGTTGAGGTGCAAAGGCTGTGTAGCTGTGGAAGAACTAGAGGTCCTTGATGATGTGCTGGGAGGCACCTGAATCAATGAAGAAAGGGCTGTACAGATCACTGTTGAAGTTCAGTCTGGGCTGGAGCATCTGCGTGTCACCATCATCATCATCAGAGCATGCAGAGGCAGTGTACAGAGTGGGTCCCCTGGATGGGCTATGAGCGGCTGCCCTGCCTGGGGTCTGGGTTCTGCCTCTGCTGGGGCTTGCTGGCCTAGCTGGGCTGGAGCTCCTGACTGGGCTGGGCTTCCTGCTTGGGCTGCTGGACTTGGCAGGGTTGCTGAACAGTGTCCTCATACGGTTACGCTGGTCCCTGTCAAAGGCAAAGCACTCTGACATGATGTGGCCAGGTTTGGCACAGTAGTTGCAAGTCAAGTGGGCATGTGAGCTGGCATCTCTAGTGGACCTGTCTGGTGATTGGACCCTGGACTGTTGCTGCTCACGAGCAGGCTGAGAGTGCTTGCTTCTGCTCCTGCTTGACTGCCAGCCTGAGCTGCTTGCCCCCCTCTTCTCAGGGGAGGAGTAGGCCCAGAGTGAGGATGAGGAGGGGCTGGGCTGCTGCATCTGCTTGGTGAGCAGGTCTGCTTCCTTCTGCAGCAGCACCCGCTTGATGCGGCTGACTGACAGGTCGCCGCTGGTCTGATCATAGCGCAGTCGCTCGACTATGCCCTCATACTCAGGTGGGAGGGCTGCCAGGATGGCCAGCACGATTGTGGACTCAGAGACGTCACAGCCGCAAGCCTCGAGTTCTGTAAGCAGCGGCTGTAAGCGCGCATAGAAGCGCGCTACTAACTCGCCGGGTTCCATGCGCAGTAGGCTGAGTTGCTGCTGCAGCTGCGACTGTCGCGCGACTGACGATTGGGTGAGCTGAGATTCAAGGGTTTGCCAGGCGTCCTGCGCTGAGTCCGCTGACTTGACGGTGACGATGTGGAGATTAGAGACGTGGCGCTGGATGAAGGCTTTGGCTTTGCGATCCAGTGCGCTTTCTGCGCGAGTGCGGGTTAGCTCAGCAGCATACGCAGCCTGCTCCTGCTGAGTGGCGTTCGCTGCTGGCGCAGTGGGTAAGGGGGTGACGCCGTCGGCGACGACTGACCAGAGGCCTGCTGTGATCAGCAGGCCTTCTGTACGGATGCTCCAGATCGGCCAGTTGTCGTCGTCGAGAATGGTGGGTAGATTGCCAGATATAACGGGGGAAGCTGCCATCGCTGGTCGACTCGGCTGTCAACCACACGAACCCTAGCCAGCAACTTACTGGCGTCCTAACACGCGTCAGCGCGTGGGCCCATAACCTGTTAGAAGAGCACGGGCAGACGCGGACACCAGTTCAGGGTCTTACAATGATCTGCCACAACAGGCTACCGCGCAGCTTCGCGCCTACCTGGTAGAAGAGCACGGGCAGACGCGGACACCAGTTGAGGGTGCCTACGACTGCCGGGTGCCTGCCCTAAATACGGCAGTCCAGGGTTCGACCCCCCGTACGGGGCCCGTACTTTTGACCCATTTTGGCGAGGGCCCCCGTAACTGGGCCGAAGGCCCAGTACGGGGGCCCGTGGTTTTCAAAATTTGGGTTACGGGGGGGAACTCACGGGCTATCTACGGGCGCCTGTTATTCTTAGTTGCGCCCGTACATATCTCAAACCTAACTCGCGGCTGCGTTATCAGATATGGGAAAGCCAGGCAAGAAAGTAACGACCAACGACAGATGACAACTCAGATGGCGCTTGGTGGGTACCATCGCATCGTTGACATCTTCGACGTTGACATCTCCGCGTTCACATGTTAACTCATGTTGAACCGCGCAGACCACGCAGCCCGCAATCCCGCCTTTCCCGATGAAACTGGCCTTGTCAGCCCAATGCGCCCAATGCGGGGAGGATTAAACTGGTTTGGGGTATAATATGTCTGATAGTTATCATTTAGCATTCTTAATAAGTGCTGCAGCAGGTCCTGCACGTCAGCAGCAGCAGGGCAGCATCACGATAGCAGCAGCAGGGCAGCAGCATAATGGCAGTGGAGCAGCAGCAGGGCAGCAGCTGCAGCAGCATGGATGCAGCAGCAGGAGGGTAGCAGCAGCAGGGCAGCAGCTGCATCAGCAGGGCAACAGCAGCAGGGCAGCAGCAGCAGGAGCAGGAGCAGGGCAGTAGCAGCATCAGCAGGGCTGCGCAGCAGCAGCAGCAGCAGAGCAGCAGCAGGGCAGCGGCAGCAGCAGCAGGGCAGCAGCACGGCTAAAATGCTGCCATGCTGTTGCTGAAGTGCTGCACCATCGGCAGCAGCAGCGGCAGTGAAGCTACAGCAGCAGGGCAGCTACAGCAGGGTAGCAACATCATCAGCAGCAGGGCAGCATCACGGTAGCAGCAGCAGGGCAGGAGCCCAGCCCCCTCCCCTTTCAGCCCAACCTCTTCGGCTCCGTCCACCCCGCAGCCAGTGGCCAGCCTTAGCCCAGACGATCCTATTCTCATTGACCAAGAGCCAGCACCTTCCAGCATCCGCAGAGGCCACAAGACTGCAATGACTGAGGCTAAGCAGAAGGAGTTGCAAGCAAAGTACCCATGGTGCAGGTTCAGTGGCGGATGCAACGAGAGAGGCACCCCCCAAGCCCACTGCTCCACTTGCTTGGAGCACAAGCCCAACTCATCTCTATTCGCAAAGGCGAGTGGTGGTGGTGGGGCTGTGACGTGTGAGGCGGAGCTGGCCCAACACGCCAAGAGCAAGGCCCATTCAGAAGCCATCGGCATGGCACAGCGTGCTGGGGGGGGTGCCAGCTCCATTAAAGCAGCTGTGAAGGCTGCAAAAACAACAGTGGTCCAAGGCACCTACCGCCGCATGGTGTTGGCAGCCCTCTTCATGGTGTTGTGGGGCCACTCAGCCATGTCCTTTGCAGCCCACCTCCAGTTTGCCACTCACAGTGGGGCACCAGCTATGCCGCATGACTTCAGTGCCACCCGTTACTTCAATGCCGCCCTTTACTCTATTAGCCAAACCCTCCTCACTCAACAGCTAGCAGCTGTACGAGCCAGCCCCTATTCAGCTTGTTAGCTGACACCAGCACGGACGTGGGAATTGAGGACCACCTGCTCCTCTACGTGCGCTATCTGGAGCCATCGTCCTTTATCTACCACACCTCTTTCTTATGCGCTGTCAAAGTGGTGGGGGCCACATCTGAGCACATCACAGCTGTGATTGACACCCTCAGCCTAGATGTTGGCAAGCTTGTGGCTTTCTGCTCTGATGGTGCCAGCACCTTCATGGGGGCTCACAATGGGGTCATGGGGGCTCACAATGGCGGGAAGAGAGCGCGCAAGAAGAGCATGAGTGAGAGCATGAGTCGAGTGATGAAGTGGATGAGGCCTTGTTTGGCACGGAGGCAGGTGGTGTCCCAGAGGACACCTTTGGAGCCTCCTTGTTAGCTGCTGTAAGCTGACATGCCTCTTCCAAGCCGGCCGCAGGCCGCCAAAATTTTTTGGGGTATGAACAGTGTATAGGGTCCCCGTAGTTTACCCTGACATCAGTTAAGGGCGCCCTTAGACCAGATATCACCAACTGTCGAACCCTGCGGCAGTCACACTCGTACTCTTCGCGGCCGGACCGCTGGCAATCACACCCTACAATCCCGGTGCTTGATCTCAACTGCACCGGGAGGGTATGCAACTAACAGATCCCAACGGCCATGAGCCCTGTCAATGTTTTTGTGGCACTGCCAACGGCCCATGCGCCTGCTTCTCAGCAATTGGTATCCCGATTAGCGCTGACTGTGCCGAATGCTGGGGCACTAGTGTAGACGCAGGGCGTTTCTCAAGCGCAACAAAATGTGGGCCCGAACAGTGCAGGCCAGCCAAGGCCAGCCAACCATTGAGGCGAATGTGGGCGAATTGGCTGACCGCATTGCAGCAGCAGCAGCGGTGGCAGCAGCTCCGGGCCAGGACCGGATGACGACCATGGCAGCGTTTACCAACGCAGCAGCGCACTTGGTGACACTAGCAAGGTCGTTCCCCGATCCAGTGAGTACGCCCAGAATAGCATGTGCAGTGTTGCCGACCCATGGGCCACATAGCAATGTCAAGGTGACTCTGCTAGCAACCAAGAAGTGGGGCTTGAAGTGTTTGTTTGATGGTAGAGACTTAGAACTTTTCTTGACGGACTGCCAACAGTTTGCTCGTGCTTCCAACTAGGCCCCGTCGGCAACGGTTATCTTGTTGGTCTCAGATGAGCTACCACGTGTGCTTAACCTCCAAGTAAGCCAAGCTTTGAGCCTAGGCAAACAGCTCACAAAGCAAGAGGTGGTAGCTAGCCTTAGCAAGCACTTCTGCTGGGCTTCTGCGGGCACCCTGTTCTGCGAGCGCCTATGGTAGCCTGGCTAACTACCACCTCTTGCTTTGGAGGTTAAGCACACGCGGTAGCTCATCCGAGACCAACAAGATAACCGTTGCCGACGGGGCCTAGTTGGAAGCACGAGCAAACTGTTGGCAGTCCGGCAAGAAAAGGTCTAAGTCTCTACCATCAAACAAACACTTCAAGCCCCACTTCTTGGTTGCTAGCAGAGTCACCTTGACATTGCTATGTGGCCCATGGGTCGGCAACACTGCACATGCTATTCTAGACGTACTCACTGGATCGGGGAACGACCTTGCTAGTGTCACCAAGTGCGCTGCTGCGTTGGTAAACGCTGCCATGGTCGTCATCCGGTCCTGGCCCGGAGCTGCTGCCACCGCTGCTGCTGATGCAATGCGGTCAGCCAATTCGCCCACATTCGCCTCAGTGGTTGGCTGGCCTTGGCTGGCCTGCACTGTTCGGGCCCACATTTTGTTGCGCTTGAGAAACGCCCTGCGTCTACACTAGTGCCCCAGCATTCGGCACAGTCAGCGCTAATCGGGATACCAATTGCTGAGAAGCAGGCGCATGGGCCGTTGGCAGTGCCACAGAAACATTGACAGGGCTCATGGCCGTCGGGATCACAGAACCAAACGAGAACCCAACACCTAGCCCTTGCTCGCTTGCAGCGGCATTGTTGGGAACAAGCTCAACTACTGGTCTATTTGGAGCAGCCAAAAAGGTCGTTTTCAACCGTGCAAATTGTTGCTGCAACTGCTGAGGATTACTCTGCTGGCTTGCAACCGATTGATCGGTTTGGATACGCATAGCAATCTGTTTTGGATCTGGAAGCAAACGGGCACCCAGCAGGAAACAAAACATGTTGCGAAAGTCTTGCTTTGTATTGGTCACCCCCGCCATTGGCCCCGCAAATGTGAGACGGTCTGGGGCGCGAATCTCCGTGAAGCTCGCGACAAAGTTTTGACGCAGACGGGTGTAACAGGTGTATGCGGCACCCACCGTCCGCAAAACACTAGCTCAGATCGGCGCCCGCCCAAACCTGACCTGTGCTTTCCGCTTCTAAAAGACTCATGCACATCATAAGGCGAGGCTGTCAATCATTCTACGCACGCCGTAAGCCAACGGCACAAGTGCAGTACGCTTGCTTGCATGCCAGTGCATGAAGCATATAATTTGCGAATATGCGCACAAGTCAGCCAGCTGGCACCTTTTACCTCATTTACTTCTTTGCATGACTCTAAGCAAATATAAGCTGCATCATGACAGCGCTACATCATCACTTGGCAATATGTTGTCGGGATGGCTCGGGTTGGCTCTGGCTTTCAGTGTTACATGTGCCGTGGTGCCTCAACCTTCTCCCTCAACTTTAGCAGGCACATGTCACGCAAAATAGTTACAGCAATACATGTCTCGATGCTCAAACGCCTTGCAACACCATTACAAAAGACATGTATCGCTGATGCCAAGCACATGCATTGATGTAAGAAGGTGGCAACACCACACAACACAACAACACCTCAACAACACACCACCACCACCACAACACAATCACTCATGCCTCACACACCACCTATGCTATGTGCACAACAAGCAAGGACTGGCTGCACCTCCTTGCTATAGCTAACACTCACTACGGGACTGCTAAGCACTTTGCCTTGCTGCCGATGCCCCATGGCACCAAATCAGGCTGGGCTTGGCTGGGCTAGGCTCGGCTTGGCTGGGGTGGGCTGGGCTAGGCTAGGCTGGGCTGGGGTGGGCTGGGGTGGGCTGGGCTGGGCTGGGCTGGGCTGGGCTGGGCTGGGCTGGGTTGGGCTGGGCTGGGCTAGACTTTAGGGGTGGGTGGGAGGGTACCCTAACAACAAGGTGACACAACACAACACACACAACACAACAACAACGTCCAGCTCCAGGCTGTGCGCTTCAGGCTGCCCGCTCCAAGCTCCAGCGTGTGTCGTGGGGTGGGGGGGGAGGGGAGGGGGGGAAGTAGGTGGGCAGAAGACTCAGAAGTGGTGGTACCTCCTTCTTGGTGCTACCTCCTTGTTGGTTGCTGCTCTACGCCGCTGCTGCCTTGCTCAGTAATGGAGATGGGGGTGATTTACTAGCATCCTACACACACAATCACAAAGACAAGGTCTCGGGGCAGACACCACAAAACATGGTTATTAATTCGTACTAATTAATCAAATCTTAAGGCTCACGACAGCTGTGTACCCTCAGCTGTCCATGCCTGTCATGCGTTGCGCAAGTGTGCGCGTGCACATCAAACTGACCTAGACAAGGTGTGGTATAATACAACATTACTCACCTCTTGCTCACTGTTTTCAAGAGCTTATTCCCTTGCTGCACTGCTGCTTGGGAGACCCTTGGGCTGGTGTGGGTTTGGTGTTGATCCTCAAAACAGCCAAGCACCTGTGCAAGTCAGCAGATTTGGTTGCATGTGTTGACATCGTATGCAAAACGCACTAAGAAACAGCACCCCGTGCTTGCCTGGGAAGTAATCGCGAGTTGCCAGTCCGACGGCAGCAAAGGCTGCTCGGCGCGGAAATGCCTCCGGCCACCAATTCATCTCTCCTGTTGCGATACGCATATAAACAGATTGAGAATGACATTGCGAAGCTAATCATGTCGTCGACACAATGCAGTACAATCGACAAAAGAGGGCCTAACCTGCTAGCGACCCCGTTGTGAGATGTAGAGCCAAACGGTGCAAGAATTACATGTAGCGGATCAAAGATGGTGCCAAAAAGTGAATTGCGGGGCCAATGGCGGGGGTGACCTATTGCAGATCAGGAGTTGGCTTTGTTGCTCATGAGTCAAACAGTCTAAGGCTGCGCTAATCTGTTGTGCCTCACTAGGTGAAAACAACAGGTGCGCCATGCAAGGCAACAGCGGTGTACTAATCTGGCAGCGCTAGATCACATACCCATTTTGAAAGTCGCCTCATACCAGCCTCGGAGCTGCTCGCGATACTGCTGCAAGACAAACTCTTGGTCTTCGTTCCAAGGAAATTCAAATTCTGCCCGGCGGGTCTCCTGCCAACCTTTCCAAGCTGATAGTGAGAACAAGCGCGGTTGCTCTCTACACGCGGTCTCAACCACAACTCCCGCGAACAGATGCGCTTTCGCGCACTCAACGTGGTCGGAAACCAATGTAACGTGCCTTTGCACGGCCAGCCTAATCCTCTTAGTGCGGCTATAAAGCCTTGGGCGATGTCTAAGCTCCCGGGAGTCGAACCCGGCCTTGACACCTGTTAGTTGCATACCCTCCCGGTGCAGTTGTGATCAAGCACCGGGATTGTAGGGTGTGCCTGCCAGCGGCCCGGCCGCGATGAGTGCGAGTGTGACTGCCGTATTTAGGGCAGACACCCGGCAGTCGTAGGCACCCTGAACTGGTGTCCGCGTCTGCCCGTGCTCTTCCAACAGGTAGGCGCAAGGTTGCGCGCTAGCAGTTGTGGCAGATCAATGTAACTACCCTGAACTGGTGTCCTCGTCTGCCCGTGCTCTTCCAACAGGTTATGGGCCCACGCGCTGACGCGCGATAGGACTCCAGTAAGTTGCTGGCTAGGGTTCGTGTGGTTGACAGCCCAGTCGATCAGCGATGGCAACTTCTCCTGCTTCAGCCTCCGGCAATCAGGCCACCATTCTCGATGACGACAACTGGCCAATTTGGAGCATCCGCACCGAAGGCCTGCTAATCGAAGCAGGCCTCTGGTCCGTCGTCGCCGACGGCGTCACCCCCTTACCCACCGCGCCAGCAGCTAACGCCACTCAGCAAGAGCAGACTGCGTATGCTGCTGAGCTAGCCAGATCTCGCGCGGACAGCGCGCTGGACCGCAAAGCCAAAGCCTTTATCCAGCGGCACGTCTCCAACCTCCACATCTTCACTGTCAAGTCTGCAGACTCAGCGCAAGACGCCCGGGAAACCCTCGAATCCCAGTTCACCGAATCGTCAGTCGCGCGACAGTCGCAGCTTCAGCAGCAACTCAGTCTCCTACGCATGGAACCCGGCGAGTCAGTAGCGCGCTTCTATGCGCGTTTGCAGCAGCTGCTAACAGAAAGAAAGAAAGAAAGAAAGAAAACTACTCCGGTACAAACCGGCGTGCATTAAGGGAGGAGCTTCCGCCTGTGGCGCGGCCTGCTCCCACCTCCAAACGTTGGACACAGGCTGGACATGTCCCCATCAAGCAGCCCTAGCTGTAGCCACAGACCACAGGTAGCACCCAAGGCAAACAAAGAGGCATGAGAGGAGCAAAGACTAGTGCACTCGGCAGCTGGCCTTATCTCTTTTCCTCGTTGACGAGAGCAATTCCAGCCTTGTCCACCGGATGTCGCACTAAAAGCTGAAGTTCGGGCTCCAAAAGTCCAAACTTCAGCTGTCAGCCAACGTCCCGCGTTGAGGTAGCTCTGCTCCCTCCTTGACGACGCCAGCAACTCCACAACAGCTCGATGACCCGCAGCGGTCGTGTGCGGCACCCGGACCTCATTTGTATTCCGCTGGACAAAGCGGTGCCCGTTCAAGCCTGGGAAGGCTTTCCCGTTGCATCCCAATTTATATACCGCTGGGTGCGGTGGTGAGGTAGCTTAGCCAATCCGTGCGACCGAAGTCAACGCGGATTGTTACCAGGGCCACCGCGTGGAGGTGCCTCACCGCCAGCCCCGCTGCTAACAGAGCTGGAAGCTTGCAACTGCGAGACCTCTTGTCACGGCGCCAGCCGCTGCCTTTAATCTTACAGAGTGAGCAGCATGTCGTTGTAATAATTAGCGCCACTGCATTACTACCGCACTCGTCACACAGCAACTGGGCTTGGGTTTAGAACGGGACCCCCGGGAGTTGAACCCGAATGGTGGGCAGTGTACAGCCCACCAGTGACCTCCCCAGTCACTCTGCTAAAGTGTGGAATACGGACACGCGGACGCGCGCCGTTACATTCCTCCCCCTCTTAAGAGATCCGTTCCGCCAAGGTACTTGGGGATAACCCGAGGCACCGAGGCTCGCAGTCTATAGAGACCACTAACAAACAGACTGACCCATAAGGGTACCAATCACCCACAGACAAGCATGCAACACCATAAGGTGTCACATGGAGACCATGGTCATAGGACCAGGCCAGGTGACATAAGTCACTGAGGACAACAAACATCAAGGCAGGTTATGCACAGCCTTATACCTAGACAAGATCTGAGGAGCACCAGCTAGGTTAGCTTCTGGCTCCCAAGTGTTGTAGGTGTCATCATAGCCAGTCCACTTGACCAGGTACTCCATGCGCTTCTTGAACCGTACCTGCCTGTGATTCAACAGGCTATGCACTTCATAGTGAGGAGCATCTTCCAGCCACTCCAACACAGGAGGGGGATGGAACCCCTGGCTGCCAGTGTACTTCTTAAGAAGTGACACATGAAACACGGGGTGCAACCTGCTCATGGTGGGAGGTAGCTCCAACCTATAGGCAGACTCGCCTAGCCTACCTGTGACCTTGAAAGGCCCCACATACCTAGGCAAGAACTTACGTGCTTTGCCTGGTGCATTGCGCAGGTTCTTGGTGCTCAGCAAGACACTGTCACCCACGCTGAACGTGACATCACGCCTACGCTTATTCTCATACCTTTCTTGGCGGTCCTGAGCCACCCTCATGCACTCCTGGGCATGCTTCACCTCATGCTCCCACTTCTTGGCAAAGCTCTCAGCGGAGGGCGAGAGGCACGGCCTGGGCAGCTTATGCAGCATAGGCGTAATGGGTGACTGTCCATAGTTCACCAGGAATGGTGTAGACTGAATGGACTCCTGCTAGGAATTATTGATGGCAAACTCGGCAAAAGCCAGATGTCTAGGCCAATCAACCTGAGTAGGCAGGATATAATGTCTAAGCATTTCTTCCACAATTTGATTAGTACGCTCAGTTTGCCCATTAGACTCTGGATGATACGCAGTGCTGAAAGCAGGGTCTACGCCTATTAGCTTCCTGACCTCAATCCAGAACTGATTGTTAAAGGTCGCACCACGATCAGAGATGGTAACTTTAGATAGACAATGGTATTTAAATACGTGGTCGATGTAAAGCTCAGCAAACTCTTTAGCATCCATGGCCTCAATGCATGGGATTAGGTGAACCATCTTTGACAGGCGATCCACGACCACACAAATCGAGTCATAACCATGCACACCGACTGGAAGCTTAACCACCAAATCCATGGTGACAGATTCCCAGCGGTACCCAGGTATAGACAAGGGATTTAACAACCCACCAGGGACCTGGCGAGAAGCTTTGTTACGTTGGCATGCATCACAATTAGCCACATAGTGTCTAACATCAGTGCGCATAGTTTTCCACCAGAACACCCTGCGCACACGCTCCAAGGTCTTGGTGATGCCAACATGGCCAGCATACTTAGCATCATGCATTTCGTGCAAAATATGCTCTCGCAGCTGAATATCATTAGGGACTATAATAGTGCCTTTATCAAGATGTCGCCACAGTCCCTCCTGGGTCATTTCCCACTCCTCATTAGGTTCAGCAAAGGCGGGATCAGTGCTATAGGCACTAATTAGCCAATCTGTGACCTGAGAAGGGTGACCAGGACACTCAGGGACCTGTGACTCACAGTCTTTAGAGACCGGGTCAGCCCACCTCAACCGCTTACACTCTGATGGCTTTAGAGCATCATCAGAGTCAGCATCATGGTCAGGGTCTGATCCAGCAGAAGGCTGTTGTTCGCTGCCTCCGCTGCCGCTGCCCAACGGTGTACCCGCACCGGCTTCCTCCCCCTCCTGTAATCTCCGCTTCTGCTGCCTAGTCGTCACCAGGATTTTGTCAGTATCAGTCTTAGCCGTCGCTGAAGTTACTGGAATACGTGACAGTGGGTCTGCAGGATTAGTGTTGCCAGGTAGGTATTTGATGGTGTAATCAAATCGGGACAGGAATTCCAACCAGCGGCTCTGCCTACGGGACAGTGTAGACTGCGTGGGTAGTGCCTCTAGAGGGCGGTGATCAGTATACAGTGTGAATTGCACACCTTCAAGGTAGCATCGCCACTGTGTACACGCAGCAATAATAGCCAGTGTTTCCTGTTCCCCAGTGGTATAATTCTTTTCAGCCTTTGTAAGCTTACGAGAATAATAAGCAAGGGGATAACCATCCTGCATCAAGACTGCCCCGACACCCAGTAAATGAAGCGTCACAGTATACTTGGAAAGGTTTGGTTGTATCAGGAAGGCGGAGCATAGGCACACGCATGACTGCCTGCTTTACAGCGTTGAAGGCATCTAACTGAGGTTTAGGCCACTCCTCCCAGGTAAAAGATTTGCCTTCAGGTCCAGTCAGATTAGTGAGTGGAGCTGCAATGTGTAACGGCGCGCGTCCGCGTGTCCGTATTCCACACTTTAGCAGAGTGACTGGGGAGGTCACTGGTGGGCTGTACACTGCCCACCATTCGGGTTCAACTCCCGGGGGTCCCGTTCTAAACCCAAGCCCAGTTGCTGTGTGAAGAGTGCGGTAGTAATGCAGTGGCGCTAATTATTACAACGACATGCTGCTCACTCTGTAAGATTAAAGGCAGCGGCTGGCGCCGTGACAGATGGTTTCCGACCGACGTACACACAGCAACATGACGGACAAAGAGCCTACTGGCAACTCCAACGCCGGGTCTGGTGTTACCACAGCCCCTCCTGTTACAACTCCACTGGAAACAGCGTTCGATATGATGGACAAGCTCATCGAAGCCGCACAGGCTAATCCAGCCATGCGTGAGAAGTTCAAGGCGGTGTTTAACACCCCGTCAGGCGGCTCTATGGCCCTTGAGGATGGCCCTGGTGGCGGCCTTGGCGATGCTCTTGGTGAAGGCATCGAGGAAGGCGAGATGGACGTGCCGCCAGGACGCTACACTGGAGGAGATTTGGAGTACATTGAGGAGCTGGAGCAACGCCAAGCCCAGCTGACGGCTGAGAACGAGGCTATGCGGCAGACGCTCTCCACCATCAACACTCAAGTAAGGCCTCGAGCTCCTACAGGCCCTAGGTCAGATCCAGCGGGTAGGCCTGATGCGTCTGCGTTGCCTGATCGACCTGCGGGGAACAACGGGCAGAGGGAACGAGCTGTCCCTATGGGCCCTCCTGTTTCAGAACTGCCTATGCCTTTGTCGCTGAGTGCCAGGTCTATACCAGGTCCCGACAAATGGACTGATGCTTGCAGTGCTACTCATCGCAGAGCCTCTGCGTTTTGTGACGACTTAGAACGTCACTGTGCTCGCTACAGGCTTGATGTCGCGTCTGCTATGCCTGCTTTTTTGACTGGCACAGCCCGCAACACCTGGTACCCCTCAGTCAAAGACGCATATGCTGCTTTGTATGCTGACGCACCTGACTGGGCTTACCTTCGTTCCGCCTTCTGTGAATACACAGGCGATGACCTTAGGGATGACTGCAATGTGGCTCGTACCAAGCTCATTGACGGGTCTCTTCAGATGACCACTGGCATGCTCTTGGGCAGCTATATCATTGCCTTCAGAAACAACTTGCTGATTGCAGGTTCTGACAGCATGTGCCAACCTTTGCTGTGCATGGTGTTTACCAGAGGTCTCAGCCCTGCTTTGCAGACTGTTGTTTTGAAGGATCTGGCTCCTTTCAAGGACCCCACTCTGTCTCAGGCCATTGATGCTGCTCGGCAGGCGCAGAGGAACATTGTCATGCTGGCCACCACAACACCATCTAAGGGTGTTGTGTCTAATGGTGTCCATGCTGTGCAGGCTGTGGCGGCTATGGGTGGAGGTGCTCGCCCAGGCAGGAGGGGCTGTGGTCCCCCTCCTGGTCCTGCTGGTGGTAGCAAGCGCCCCAGGAAAGTCAACCTGTGGGCCTCTCCTCGCCCTGAGCCTGGCCAGTACTGTTACAAGTGCTACCATCCTGGTCACCTGTCCAACTGGCCCTGCCCGTTCCAGCAGTACACTGCTACTGAAGCCCGCCGCAGATCGGGCTACCAGAACCCACCTAACGGTGCCAAGAAGCCTGGGCAGAAGTCTGACTCTAAGCCTCCCTCTGAGCCAGAGGAGTCTGAGTCTGAGCCTGAGCAGCGTCCCCCACCTGCTCAGCCTAAGGGCCGGCGCTCTCAGTCCGCTCGCATTGCCGTGGGCCGCTGAAGTGTTGCGCAGCCAGACAGCCAGATCTGTGCTGTGTCTGAACCTGAGCAACTGTTGCATGATGCTGCAGTTGTAGGAGCAAGGAGTGTGAGTAAGCCTAAGGCCAACTCAACTCAGGTTCCTTTGTTAGCCTGCCCTGATGTGTCCCAGCCTGCCCTGCCAACAGGACTGCCATGTTCTGTGTTAAGTGATGTGCCATGTAAGACTGCTGTGCCTTCTGAGGCTCGGTACCAACAGGCACATGTACTTGGGATGGTTGGACGTGATGGCAAGGTGAGATTCAGGTTTTCTGGCACCCTTGACCATGATCACAAGTGCTTTTGCCTTGCTGACGGTGGTGCTGATGACTCGTTCATCAGTCACATGTTTGTGTCTAAGCACAAGCTGAAGCTGTATGAGTACCCGGTGGCTCTTCGTTATGAAGTTGCCAATAATCAACCGGTGTATTGCACGCACTATGTCAAGGCACACCTGTCCATCCAGCACTTCAGCTGCTTTTGTAACTTGACTGTGATGCCTGAACTAGTGCATGAGTATGACATTCTGCTGGGTGCTGACTGGCTTACTGTGCAGGGGGCTCTGGTCGATTACGTCGACAAGTCCCTTACCCTGCGTACCCCTAAGGGCAGGCCTGTGCTACTACCTTCAGCTATCAACAAAGGTGGGTCAGTGAACTGTACAGTTGAGTCTCAATCTACTGTAAACCCTGTAAAAGAAGCTTATGCTATACCCCCTGGTTTCCTTGAGCCTGGCTCAGGTGGTGTTTCTACACCCCTGTCCGCCAAAGAGGCTGCAAGATGGCTCAAGCAAGGTGGTACAGGTGTGGTGGCATTGGTCTCTTATGAGAACTTGCAAGACCCACCTGGCGTACCCCCTGAGCAGGCAGCACAGTTGAAGAGCCTCCTTATGGAGTACTCTGATGTGTTTCAGCCTATAACTGGGTTGCCTCCTGCGCGTAACGTGGGGCATTCCATTCCCTTGCAGGAAGGTGCTAAGCCTCCTGCCAGGCCCAGTTATAGGATGAGTAAGCCAGAACAGGATGAGGTTAAGAAACAGGTCACTGACATGCTATCCAAAGGGTTGATTGAGCCTAGCACATCCCCTTATGCAGCGCCCGTTCTTTTTGTAAAAAAGAAAACTGGAGAACTACGTATGTGCGTAGACTATCGTCAACTCAATAAGCTCACCATTCGTGACCAATACCCTCTACCCAGGATTGATGATCTATTTGATAAACTTTCTGGTATGACCGTGTTCTCTTCCCTGGATCTCCAGGCTGGTTACCATCAGATCAGGATCCCCGATGAAGATATTCCTAAAACTGCGTTTAGGACACCCATAGGCCATTACCAATACAAAGTTCTGTGCTTTGGTCTAACCAATGCACCGGCCACGTTTCAACGTGCCATGAACCAGGCATTTGCCGAGGTGATTGGCAAGTGTGCCCTTGTATACCTTGATGACATTCTAATCATGTCCAAGTCTATCAAGGAACACCTCGTCCACCTTCGTGAAGTATTTGAATTGTTGAGGAAACACAAATACTTTGCTAAACATTCTAAGTGTGATTTTATGAAAGAGTCTTTACCTTTTCTGGGTCACATCATCTCTAAAGATGGTGTAGCTGTAGACCCCAGCAAGGTGGCTGCAATAAAAGACTGGCCTGTTCCTAAGAACCTGACAGCCTTGCAGTCATTCCTTGGCATGGCCAATTATGTACGTAAATTTGTACATAATTTCAGTGCTATTGCAGCTCCACTCACTAATCTGACTGGACCTGAAGGCAAATCTTTTAACTGGGAAGAGTGGCCTAAACCTCAGTTAGATGCCTTCAACGCTGTAAAGCAGGCAGTCATGCGTGTGCCTATGCTCCGCCTTCCTGATACAACCAAACCTTTCCAAGTCTACTGTGACGCTTCATTACTGGGTGTCGGGGCAGTCTTGATGCAGGATGGTTATCCCCTTGCTTATTATTCTCGTAAGCTTACAAAGGCTGAAAAGAATTATACCACTGGGGAACAGGAAACACTGGCTATTATTGCTGCGTGTACACAGTGGCGATGCTACCTTGAAGGTGTGCAATTCACACTGTATACTGATCACCGCCCTCTAGAGGCACTACCTACGCAGTCTACACTGTCCCGTAGGCAGAGCCGCTGGTTGGAATTCCTGTCCCGATTTGATTACACCATCAAATACCTACCTGGCAACACTAATCCTGCAGACCCACTGTCACGTATTCCAGTAACTTCAGCGACGGCTAAGACTGATACTGACAAAATCCTGGTGACGACCAGGCAGCAGAAGCGGAGATTACAGGAGGGGGAGGAAGCCGGTGCGGGTACACCGTTGGGCAGCGGCAGCGGAGGCAGCAAACAGCAGCCTACCGCTGGATCAGACCCCGACCATGATGCTGACTCTGATGATGCTCTAAAGCCATCAGAGTGTAAGCGGTTGAGGTGGGCTGACCCGGTCTCTAAAGACTGTGAGTCACAGGTCCCTGAGTGTCCTGGTCACCCTTCTCAGGTCACAGATTGGCTAATTAGTGCCTATAGCACTGATCCCGCCTTTGCTGAACCTAATGAGGAGTGGGAAATGACCCAGGAGGGACTGTGGCGACATCTTGATAAAGGCACTATTATAGTCCCTAATGATGTTCAGCTGCGAGAGCATATTTTGCACGAAATGCATGATGCTAAGTATGCTGGCCATGTTGGCATCACCAAGACCTTGGAGCGTGTGCGCAGGGTGTTCTGGTGGAAAACTATGCGCACTGATGTTAGACACTATGTGGCTAATTGTGATGCATGCCAACGTAACAAAGCTTCTCGCCAGGTTCCTGGTGGGTTACTAAATCCCTTGTCTATACCTGGGTACCGCTGGGAATCTGTCACCATGGATTTGGTGGTTAAGCTTCCAGTCGGTGTGCATGGCTATGACTCAATTTGTGTGGTCGTGGATCGTCTGTCAAAGATGGTTCACTTAATCCCATGCATTGAGGCCATGGATGCTAAAGAGTTTGCTGAACTTTACATTGACCACGTATTTAAATACCATGGTCTATCTAAAGTTACCATCTCTGATCGTGGTGCGACCTTTAACAATCAGTTCTGGATTGAGGTCAGGAAGCTGATAGGCGTAGACCCTGCTTTCAGCACTGCGTATCATCCAGAGTCTAATGGGCAAACTGAGCGTACTAATCAAATTGTGGAAGAAATGCTTAGACATTATATCCTGCCTACCCAGGTTGATTGGCCTAGACATCTGGCTTTTGCCGAGTTTGCCATCAATAATTCCTAGCAGGAGTCCATTCAGTCTACACCATTCCTGGTGAACTATGGACAGTCACCCATTACGCCTATGCTGCATAAGCTGCCCAGGCCGTGCCTCTCGCCCTCCGCTGAGAGCTTTGCCAAGAAGTGGGAGCATGAGGTGAAGCATGCCCAGGAGTGCATGAGGGTGGCTCAGGACCGCCAAGAAAGGTATGAGAATAAGCGTAGGCGTGATGTCACGTTCAGCGTGGGTGACAGTGTCTTGCTGAGCACCAAGAACCTGCGCAATGCACCAGGCAAAGCACGTAAGTTCTTGCCTAGGTATGTGGGGCCTTTCAAGGTCACAGGTAGGCTAGGTGAGTCTGCCTACAGGTTGGAGCTACCTCCCACCATGAGCAGGTTGCACCCCGTGTTTCATGTGTCACTTCTTAAGAAGTACACTGGCAGCCAGGGGTTCCACCCCCCTCCTGTGTTGGAGTGGCTGGAAGATGCTCCTCACTATGAAGTGCATAGCCTGTTGAATCACAGGCAGGTACGGTTCAAGAAGCGCATGGAGTACCTGGTCAAGTGGACTGGCTATGATGACACCTACAACACTTGGGAGCCAGAAGCTAACCTAGCTGGTGCTCCTCAGATCTTGTCTAGGTATAAGGCTGTGCATAACCTGCCTTGATGTTTGTTGTCCTCAGTGACTTATGTCACCTGGCCTGGTCCTATGACCATGGTCTCCATGTGACACCTTATGGTGTTGCATGCTTGTCTGTGGGTGATTGGTACCCTTATGGGTCAGTCTGTTTGTTAGTGGTCTCTATAGACTGCAAGCCTCGGTGCCTCGGGTTATCCCCAAGTACCTTGGCGGAACGGATCTCTTAAGAGGGGGAGGAATGTAACGGCGCGCGTCCGCGTGTCCGTATTCCACACTTTAGCAGAGTGACTGGGGAGGTCACTGGTGGGCTGTACACTGCCCACCATTCGGGTTCAACTCCCGGGGGTCCCGTTCTAAACCCAAGCCCAGTTGCTGTGTGAAGAGTGCGGTAGTAATGCAGTGGCGCTAATTATTACAACGACATGCTGCTCACTCTGTAAGATTAAAGGCAGCGGCTGGCGCCGTGACACAATGGCACTGAAATTATGTACAAATTTACGTACATAATTGGCCATGCCAAGGAATGACTGCAAGGCTGTCAGGTTCGTAGGAACAGGCCAGTCTTTTATTGCAGCCACCTTACTGAGGTCTACAGCTACACCATCTTTAGAGATGATGTGCCCCAGGAAAGGTAAAGACTCTTTCATAAAATCACACTTAGAAAGTTTAGCAAAGTATTTGTGTTTCCTCAACAAATCGAATACTTCACGAAGGTGGACGAGGTGTTCCTTGATAGACTTGGACATGATTAGAATGTCATCAAAGTATACAAGGGCACACTTGCCAATCACCTCGGCAAATGCCTGGTTCATGGCACGTTGAAACGTGGCCGGTGCATTGGTTAGACCAAAGCACAGAACTTTGTATTGGTAATGGCCTATGGGTGTCCTAAACGCAGTTTTAGGAATATCTTCATCAGGGATCCTGATCTGATGGTAACCAGCCTGGAGATCCAGGGAAGAGAACACGGTCATACCAGAAAGTTTATCAAATAGATCATCAATCCTGGGTAGAGGGTATTGGTCACGAATGGTGAGCTTATTGAGTTGACGATAGTCTACGCACATACGTAGTTCTCCAGTTTTCTTTTTTACAAAAAGAACGGGCGCTGCATAAGGGGATGTGCTAGGCTCAATCAACCCTTTGGATAGCATGTCAGTGACCTGTTTCTTAACCTCATCCTGTTCTGGCTTACTCATCCTATAACTGGGCCTGGCAGGAGGCTTAGCACCTTCCTGCAAGGGAATGGAATGCCCCACGTTACGCGCAGGAGGCAACCCAGTTATAGGCTGAAACACATCAGAGTACTCCATAAGGAGGCTCTTCAGCTGTGCTGCCTGCTCAGGGGGTACGCCAGGTGGGTCTTGCAAGTTCTCATAAGAGACCAATGCCACCACACCTGTACCACCTTGCTTGAGCCATCTTGCAGCCTCTTTGGCGGACAGGGGTGTAGAAACACCACCTGAGCCAGGCTCAAGGAAACCAGGGGGTATAGCATAAGCTTCTTTTACAGGGTTTACAGTAGATTGAGATTCAACTGTACAGTTCACTGACCCACCTTTGGTGATAGCTGAAGGTAGTAGCACAGGCCTGCCCTTAGGGGTACGCAGGGTAAGGGACTTGTCGACGTAATCGACCAGAGCCCCCTGCACAGTAAGCCAGTCAGCACCCAGCAGAATGTCATACTCATGCACTAGTTCAGGCATCACAGTCAAGTTACAAAAGCAGCTGAAGTGCTGGATGGACAGGTGTGCCTTGACATAGTGCGTGCAATACACCGGTTGATTATTGGCAACTTCATAACGAAGAGCCACCGGGTACTCATACAGTTTCAGCTTGTGCTTAGACACAAACATGTGACTGATGAACGAGTCATCAGCACCACCGTCAGCAAGGCAAAAGCACTTGTGATCACGGTTCAGGGTGCCAGAAAACCTGAATCTCACCTTGCCATCACGTCCAACCATCCCAAGTACATGTGCCTGTTGGTACCGAGCCTCAGAAGGCACAGCAGTCTTACATGGCACATCACTCAACACAGAACATGGCAGTCCTGTTGGCAGGGCAGGCTGGAACACATCAGGGCAGGCTAACAAAGGAACCTGAGTTGAGTTGGCCTTAGGCTTACTCACACTCCTTGCTCCTACAACTGCAGCATCACTAAACAGTTGCTCAGGTTCAGACACAGCACAGTTCTGGCTGTCTGGCTGCGCAACACTTCAGCGGCCCACAGCAATGCGAGCAGACTGAGAGCGGCGGCCCTTAGGCTGAGCAGGTGGGGGACGCTGCTCAGGCTCAGACTCAGACTCCTCTGGCTCAGAGGGAGGCTTAGAGTCAGACTTCTGCCCAGGCTTCTTGGCACCATTAGGTGGGTTCTGGTAGCCAGATCTGCGGCGGGCTTCAGTAGCAGTGTACTGCTGGAACGGGCAGGGCCAGTTGGACAGGTGACCAGGGTGGTAGCACTTGTAACAGTACTGGCCAGGCTCAGGGCGAGGAGAGGCCCACAGGTTGACTTTCCTGGGGCGCTTGCTACCACCAGCAGGACCAGGAGGGGGACCACAGCCCCTCCTGCCTGGGCGAGCACCTCCACCCATAGCCGTCACAGCCTGCACAGCATGGACACCATTAGACACAGCACCCTTAGATGGTGTTGTGGTGGCCAGCATGACAATGTTCCTCTGCGCCTGCCGAGCAGCATCAATGGCCTGAGACAGAGTGGGGTCCTTGAAAGGAGCCAGATCCTTCAAAACAGCAGTCTGCAAAGCAGGGCTGAGACCTCTGGTAAACACCATGCACAGCAAAGGCTGGCACATGCTGTCAGAACCTGCAATCAACAAGTTGTTTCTGAAGGCAATGATATAGCTGCCCAAGAGCATGCCAGTGGTCATCTGAAGAGACCCGTCAATGAGCTTGGTACGAGCCACATTGCAGTCATCCCTAAGGTCATCGCCTGTGTATTCACAGAAGGCGGAACGAAGGTAAGCCCAGTCAGGTGCGTCAGCATACAAAGCAGCATATGCGTCTTTGACTGAGGGGTACCAGGTGTTGCGGGCTGTGCCAGTCAAAAAAGCAGGCATAGCAGACGCGACATCAAGCCTGTAGCGAGCACAGTGACGTTCTAAGTCGTCACAAAACGCAGAGGCTCTGCGATGAGTAGTACTGCAAGCATCAGTCCATTTGTCGGGACCTGGTATAGACCTGGCACTCAGCGACAAAGGCATAGGCAGCTCAGAAACCGGAGGGCCCGTAGGGACAGCTCGTTCCTTCTGCCCATTGTTCCCCGCAGGTCCATCAGGCAACGCAGACGCATCAGGCCTACCCGCTGGATCTGACCTAGGGCCTGTAGGAGCTCGAGGCCTTACTTGAGTGTTGATGGTGGAGAGCGCCTGCCGCATAGCCTCGTTCTCAGCCGCCAGCTGGGCTTGGCGTTGCTCCAGCTCCTCAATGTATTCCAGATCTCCTCCAGTGTAGCGTCCTGGTGGCACGTCCATCTCGCCTTCCTCGATGCCTTCACCAAGAGCATCGCCAAGGCCGCCACCAGGGCCGTCCTCAGGGGCCATAGAGCCGCCTGACGGGGTGTTAAACACCGCCTTGAACTTCTCACGCATGGCTGGATTAGCCTGTGCGGCTTCGATGAGCTTGTCCATCATATCGAACGCTGTTTCCAGTGGAGTTGTAACAGGAGGGGCTGTGGTAACACCAGACCCGGCGTTGGAGTTGCCAGGAGGCTCTTTGTCCGTCATGTTGCTGTGTGTACGTCGGTCGGAAACCATCTGTCACGGCGCCAGCCGCTGCCTTTAATCTTACAGAGTGAGCAGCATGTCGTTGTAATAATTAGCGCCACTGCATTACTACCGCACTCGTCACACAGCAACTGGGCTTGGGTTTAGAACGGGACCCCCGGGAGTTGAACCCGAATGGTGGGCAGTGTACAGCCCACCAGTGACCTCCCCAGTCACTCTGCTAAAGTGTGGAATACGGACACGCGGACGCGCGCCGTTACACCTCTGCATCCACAGTGGTACTCGCCATTTTGGCAGCCCTACCGCCTGAGTACGAAAGCACAGTCGAAAGGCTGTGCTTTGATCAGACCGGCGCCGACCTAAAAGTCGAGCGCATCAAGCGTGTGCTGCTGACAAAGGAGGCTGACCTACTCAGCAAGCAGATGCAGCAGCAACTCAGCACCTCCTCATCCTCACTCTGGTCCTACTCCTCCCCTTCTGACAGCAGGGGGGCTGGTAGTTCAGGCGGACAGGGGGGCAGGGGCAGGCTCAGGCTACCTCAGCAGTCTCGTGAGCAGCAGAGCACAGCACAGCAGCAGCAGGCCAGAGCACAATCACCTGACAGGTCCACCAGGGATGTCAGCTCACATGCTCACCTGACCTACAACTACTGTGCTAAGCCTGGCCACATCATGTCTGAATGTTTCACCTTTGACAGGGATCAGCGCAACCGCATGAAGACCCTGTTCAGCAACCCTGCCAGGCCCAGCAGCCCATGCAGGCGACCCAGTCCAGGCAGGAGCTCTAGCCCAGCCAGGACATCCAGCCCCAGCAGAGGAAGGGCCCAGACCCCTGGCAGGGCAGCATCTCAAAGCCCATCCAGGGGAGCCAGCCTGTTGCTGATGATGATGATGATGATGATGATCTTGATGATGTCCTCATGCAGATGGTGCAGCCCGGACTGAACTTCAACATCGACCTGTACAGCCCCTTCCGCATTGACTCAGGTGCCTCACAGCACATCCTGAAGGACCTGCAGTTCTTCTACAACTACACACCCTTTGCGCCAGACAAGCACAGGCCTGTAAGGCTGGCAGCTGAGGGCCACAGGGTCTGGGCGATTGGGTTAGGCAGTGTGTTCCTCAGCACCAAGCGTGGCTCCTGGTTCCTCAGCCATGCCTTGTATGTCCCTGACAGCAAGCAGAACTTCATCTCAGTGACAGCTGCAACAGACGACGGCAGCAACTTTCTATTCCGTGGAGATGTGTGTCAGATCAGCTGCAATCAGTTTGGCAGCATGCTCAGGGTCAACGCGCACAAGGTCAGAAACTCTTACATTCTGGCAGCTGTTCCCATGTCAGATGGCCCTGACATAGACTCAGAGCAGGAGCAGCTGTATGGCATCCAGCAGTCAGCTCTACAGCCTGACCACAGGGTACAGCTGGAGCCTCTGACCAACGTGGCTGCGCCCTCTGCCAACAGCGCCACCTCCAACTCTCCTCAGGTGTGGCACCAGCGCCTGTGTCATACTTCCTATGATGCTCTAGCACGCATGCAGTCAGCAGGCATGGTGTCAGGGGTACCTGTCACAGCTGCACAATTCCGAGCAGCTGCCTCAAATCCAGCTGTGTGTGTGGGCTGTGTCAAGGGCAAACAGCACAAGAATGTCGCATTTGCAGGACCACCCCCCAATGCAGCACCAGTGACAGCTCCCCTAGGGCTGATTCACATGGATGTCTGTGGCCCCATGCATGCCAGAGCCAGAGACGGCAGCCTGTATGTGGCTACTTTCCTTGATGAACACACGAAGTTGTCTGTGTGTGTGCCCATCAGCAGCAAAGCTCAAGTGCCAGACATAGTTAGAACAGTCATTGAAGAGCTTGAGACCCAGTCAGGTTACCGCTGCAAGGCCATCCGAACAGACAATGGCACAGAATACGTCAACAGCCGCATGAGAGAGTACTGTGCCAGCAAGGGCATAGTACACCAGCACTCAGCCCCTTATAGCCCCCAGCAAAACGGTGCAGCTAAACGCCTGAACAGAACCATCTTTGAGAAAGCTCGCAGCATCATTCACTCAGCCGACATCTCTCTCAGCTTCTGGGCACATGCTGTCAAGTTTGCCAATCATGTCAGATGCCTGCTACCTGTGTCAGGCCAGCCGCTCACACCTTGGGAGGCCTTCTACGGTGTCAAACCTGATCTGTCAGGTCTCAGAGTGTTTGGCTGCAGAGTCTGGCTGCATGTTCCCGATCACCAGCGCAGCAAGCTGCAGGCCAAGTCTGTTGAGGGCATGTTCATAGGCTATGAGCCTGGCTCTAAGGCTTACAGGGTACTGGTCAATGGTAGAGAGACATGCAGCAAGGACATAGTGTTTGACGAGCTGTCAGTCCTGCAGCCTACTCGCCAGCAGGACCAGCCAGCCCAGCCTGTGTTTCTCTTACCCCTCCCACCCAGCCCCAACACCCCCTCTGAGCCACTGTCACCAGCAGCTCTTGCTGAGGGGGGCAACAGTCTGCAGCAGACCAGCAGCAGTAGCTCTGAGGACAGTGGGAGCAGCAGCAGCATCAGCGGGCCAGGCAGCAGCGCACAGCGACCACAGTCCAGACCTCTGGATGGCATAGGGGCACACCAGGACAGCAGCAGCTCAGACTCTCCACCCAGTGAGCAGGAACCCAGTCAGCAAGTCAGCCTCACTGCCAGATATGAGCCAGGCTCTGGCATGTGGCACCAACAGCAACTGGAGCTCATCAGCAAGCTACCCAGACCAGGAATAGGCAGATTCAGCCTTCGCTCTATGCCTCTAGCCAGGGAGACAGTGGGAGCAAGACCAGCAGCACCAGCTGCAGCATCAGCAGCACCAGCAGCTGCAGCATCAGCAGCACCAGCAGCTGCAGCATCACCAGCACCAGCAGCTGCAAGACCAGCAGCGTCAGCAGCAGCAAGGCCAGCAGCACCAGCTGCAGCATCAGCAGCAGCAAGGCCAGCAGCACCAGCTGCAGCATCAGCAGCAGCAAGGCCAGCAGCACCAGTTGCAGCACCTTCAGCAGCCAGACCTGCAGCACCAACAGCAGCACCAGCTGTGCACCCACCTGCACCCATGCTTGCTGCACCTGTCTCACGGCCTGCTTCACCTGAGGCACCTGGTGCACCCCAGCCACGGCGCAACCCACCAAGGGAACGACGCCCACCACTCAGGATTAGGCAGCCTGAGCTGAATGCCATGACGGTGTCGGACTCTCCCATCAATGACACACCCACTGTGGCAGAGGCCCTAGCTGGTCCCATGGCAGACTTGTGGATTGAAGCCATGAATGCTGAGTTGGCCTCCCTGCATGCAAACCAAACATGGTGCCTTGAAGAGCGCCCTGCCAATGCACGTGTGCTGCCTACCAAATGGGTACTCAAAGTGAAGCGTGATGCTGCAGGGAACATTGAGAAGCTGAAGGCCAGGCTAGTGGCAAAGGGGTTCTATCAACAATCAGGTGTGGATGTAGGAGATGTCTATGCACCAGTCAGCAAGCACACCACATTGCGCACCCTCCTGGCCAAGGCAGCAGCTGAGGACATGGAGGTTCATCAGTTAGACTTTGAGACAGCCTTCCTGAACGGCAAGCTAGAGCCAGGGGAGGTCATTTATGTGCAGCAGCCAGAGGGCTTTGAGGAGGGCAGCACTAACACTGTGTGCCGTCTGCAGAAGGCCCTGAAGAAGAAGAAGAAGAAGACTACGCCGGTATTCACCGGCGTGCATTAAGGGAGGAGCAGCCGCCTGGGGCGCGGCCAGCTCCCACCATCAAGATCGAGAAGCAGCCGACCCCCTACCCCCCCCCCTTTCTAGTAGCTCTAAGTCTGTAACTTGTTTTGGCAATGGTATGGGCTGTTTCTACCGCATGTCTCGTGAGCTTGTTTAGTAGCTTTGTGGCGTTGGTTTGAGTGACCCCAAGGGCTATGAGGTGTTGACGTGTGTGTGTTTCATAGGTAATACCGCCTATACCCAGTAGGATAGGTCTGATCTCAACCATGTGGCCTGTCTTGCGCATGGTGTGTGCTAGTTTTGTGTGTTGGTTTAGGGCCTTGTCCAGTTGCTCCATCCACCTCGAGTCCGCACAGTATTTGATTTCTATGATGGTGATCTGTTTAGTGGCTTTGCCGCGTTTGCCCGTCTTCTTTTGAGGCGTCACCATGATTATGTCCGGTCTGGTAGTGTTTTTGGTCGCTGTTGGTTTCATGCCGAGTGCCCGCAGCGTGGTGTGTAGTGTGTCGTTAGGGAGGTCAAGGTTTTCTCTAGCGCCTTTCTCCCAGCTGCCGGTGTCCGCAAACCGGATGCATCCGCCCAGGGTTCCTTTGCTGATGGCTTTGGCGATGAGGCGGCCAGCTCCGTTGTGCCTCTCTTGCACGAGTGGCAGGGTCTCGTTGCAGCCCGAGAGCAGGTGTGTGGCACTGTCGGCCTCCCCACAGAGGGGGCAGCGGTCGTCTGTCGCCTGCTTCCAACGCATAGCTAGTTTCTGGTTGTATAGTCCTCCGGTACGGTAGAGTAGGGCGGTCCTTTGCGCGGGGATGGAGATGGTCGCATCGGTCATCACTCTTTCGCCCGCTCCTTTTGCCGCGGCTTTGGTGATATCTTGGGTCATCTGGTAGTAGATGCTGTCTTGGTTGGCGAGACCTAACTTGTGCTTGCTGTGCATGTGTGCTCGCACGCTTTATCGGCAGTCCGGCAGCGGGGCGAGGGTTTTGCTATCGGTCCCGTGGTTGAGCCAGATACCTCTCTCCTTGGGTGTGGTCGGGTGGTACTCTGGTGTGTTTGCCTGCTCCGGGTGTAGCGCTGCGTGTTTAGCGAGGGCATCAGCGCCTTCGTTGCCGATGATGCCCGAGTGGGCCCGGACCTTGTAGAATTGGGTCGTGACGGGGCTAGCGATGATGAGGGTGGCGATGTCCGTCAGGATGTCGTTGTGTCTATGATTAATGAGGGACATCGGGTTAGCCAGGGCTCGGCGGATCTGATAGAGAGAGCATAGGCTATCGGTGGCGATGCGTCTGGCCCCAGCTTTCAGTGCCGCGTGTATCGCTGTGAGTTCTGCCTTGTTGATGGTGTTGTTTTCTGGGTCGTTCATCGCAATGGTAAGTAGGGCGTTGCTTTCCGGAATATAGACCCCCGCCCCGACGCGCGCCGGGTCTGGCTCGGATGTCTTAATGCAGCTGCCGTCAGTGTACGCTATCGTGGTCCATTCGGTGATGGCCATCCGCGGTAGCGTGGTGGAGTGGTGCGTGAGCTGGTGTTGGCTGCGTGTGTGCCCCAGCGTGGGTAGAGCCCTGTCCAGCGGGAGGCGGAGGTGTTGTTTGTGGCCACTGGGGAGGGCGGCTGGCAGAAGGCCCTGTATGGCTTGAGGCAGGCTCCTAGGGCGTGGCATGCCAGGTTGTGTGAGGAGCTGCTGAGCATGGGCTTCAAGGCCTCTGAGGCAGACCCTGCCCTGTTCACCCTGCAGCTGAGCACTGGCATGGTCTACCTGCTAGTGTACGTTGACGATTGCCTTCTGTGCACCCAGCAAGGGGACACCACAGGATTGGCCTACGTGAACAAGCAGATGTCCTCAGCTTTCAAACTGAAGGACTTGGGTGAGGCCCGGTGGTTCCTAGGAATGCAGCTGACCAGGGACAGGGCTGAGGGCACCATCAAGCTAGACCAGCAGAAGTTTGTCCAGGAGCTGGTCACAGCCAACAGCAAGTCAGCAGCTCACAGCAAGCCTCTGCCCATGGCTCCTGCTGTTAAGCTAGTCAGGGAAGGGGATGCATTGGACACGACTCTGCATCATTACAGTGCCCTGGTGGGCAGCCTACTATACCTGACCTGCTGCACACGGCCAAACATTGCATTTGTTGTGGGCGCCTTGGCCAGGCACATGTCTGCACCCACTAAGCAGCACTGGTTGGCCGCCTGCAGTGTGCTATGTTATCTGAAGGGCACAGCAGATCAAGGACTCCTGTTTGGCGGTGTGTCAGGGCTGCAGGGCTTCTCTGATGCAGACTATGCAGGAGACAAGGACACAGCAAGAAGCACCACTGGGTACATCTTTACTCTGAACGGGGGTGCCATTAGCTGGTCCAGCCGCCTCCAGCCAACTGTGGCTATGTCAACAGCAGAAGCAGAGTATATGGCGACTTCCAGCGCAGCCAAGGAGGCTCTGTGGCTGCGTAAGCTCATGAGGGATCTGCAGCTGGATGCAGAGTATGATGTTGCAGAGTATTGATCGTGGATGACTCCGATGTAGTCATATTGTCGTGCATGCTACTTAGGTCCAGCACCTGGAAAGGATGTCATCAATGTGCAGCAAGCATGGAGCAACAAGGAGGAAGGGATGGTAAATGCTGTCCATAGCATGTCTGGGGTGCAGGTGATGTTGTAGCGTAGATGACACAAGTGGTGGACGGGTGTTGACATTGGTGGTGGTGGCCGTGTACGAAGTGGTGGTGCACGGTGGATCACGCATGAAGCAACATTGGTACTTACTGCGGTGATGGCGCGTTTTGGGAAGGCGAGGTTCAGTCACCGCTGTCTTTTGATTGGACCGCCTGCGAGTTTGAGTGTTCAGCATACCAGGGTTGTGGGTGATATAGGAATACACGATATGCGGCACAAGGCGGCATTCATGCAGTTGGCAACCATTCATGCAGTGGAATTCATGTCAGTGGTTGGGAGGTGATGTGATAGTAACAATGCGTTTAGATGGATGTGTGTGCGGGTATTGCGCATGTTCACATGTCCGTGCCACGCGGCTCACATTGTGTGCACTGTTGCGGAGGGTGACGGGGCCGTCTGTTGCTGTGGTGACCTGCCGCGGTGCTGTCTGGCGGGTAACGTAAATCGACGATCCTGTGCAAGCGCAGGTGTGGCTTAGAATGTTGTGTGTACATGGTCGTGCGAGCAGGCTGGGCATTTGCAGGCGTCGTTGAGGTGTGAGGTCGGTACCTACCCAGTCTTGCTGTATTAAATCCATCCAGTCACGTCGTTGGGGTCTCTGTTGAAGCTCATTGAGCTGGTCGTTCCAGCTGGGACCGCCTCGGTTCAGCAATTGGAAAGTGGCTTCGGAAATCCGGTCCACTTGTGTAGATTGCAGGGAACTATGCATCAAGCAGCCATTCAGCTTATGCACAACCCCATGGCCACCTCCAGGGCTAAGCACATAGATGTGCACCACCACTTTCTTAGGGAGCGCATCAGCAGAGGCGAGGTAGCCTTCCACTACTGCCACACCTCCAGCAGATGCTTGCAGATATCCTCACCAAGCCTTTGGCAGCAGTCCAGTTTAACATGGGCAAGCAAGGATGTGGAGTGTTCAGCTGAACAGGCACAGGTCTTATCTGATCTGAAACAGCCTGTGGTATGCAGCCTGTGATGTTAATCAGGACTGGAGCATGGAAGGGTTCTAGGCACAGGCCTGCATGCCTGTTAACAGCCTGTTAGTCTCAGCATGGTGTGCTTTTGCCATGAACTGAGAGTTGCCCGCAGTTGTTGCTTGGCTCAGGCTTGCATGCCTGCTGACCGCCAGTTGTTTGCTTAAACAGTTGTTGGAAGCGCTAAGTTGTTGCTCTCACCTAGCCAGACCTCTGAGTGGGAGTGTTAGTTGCATACCCTCCCGGTGCAGTTGAGATCAAGCACCGGGATTGTAGGGTGTGCCTGCCAGCGGCCCGGCCGCGATGAGTGCGAGTGTGACTGCCGTATTTAGGGCAGACACCCGGCAGTCGTAGGCACCCTGAACTGGTGTCCGCGTCTGCCCGTGCTCTTCCAACAGGTAGGCGCAAGGTTGCGCGCTAGCAGTTGTGGCAGATCAATGTAACTACCCTGAACTGGTGTCCGCGTCTGCCCGTGCTCTTTTAACAACACCGGTCACCGCACATTGAGAGTTATGCTGGCCGTGCAAAGGCACGTTACACAGAGCCGCCACGCAGGGCAGGCACATGGGCGCAGTCAACCCGCTGGCCCACCTCGACGCGGAGTGGCTGGGCGTGGACCCCGGCAAAACCAACATGGCCACTGTGGCGCACGAGGAGCGCAGCGCTGCCGCGACAGCGGCATTACACGGCAGGCACAGGCGACCAAGACGAAGTTTACCCAGCTGAAACCGCAGCTCAACGCCCTGTTGCACGTCAGCAGCAAGCCTAGCTCGCAGGCCTCGTACCAGCGGTTCGCCGACACCGTCGTGGCGACGAATGACGCCATGTGGGCCGAGGTCTCCAAGCCACGCTGGGCCAACGCCAAGTTCAGGCTGTACTGTGGCAAGAAGGTGGTGGCAGGCTTCTGGTCAAAGGTAAGGCCTAGTAGCAGTAGGCCTTGGATTTAGGCAGTAGCCAGTCAACTCATGCTCTTACACTTGGCGAACTGTTGCTGCTGCTGCTGCTAAACCTGACCTTACACATGTGTGCCATGTGTCTTATGTGTGGCTGCAGCTCACCAAGAAGCGGTAGTAGTTGTTGTTACGCTGAAGAGGCAAGGCTTAAATGGATACAAGCCAACCTCCAATAGTAGAAAGCCGAAGAGTTGAACTGAACGTAAAGCAAAAGAGGGAAACAAATGGTGGCCGGACCGTATCCTGGCCTTGGCCTACGGGGCAGCTGGCTTCAGTGGCCGCGACGCCGTTGGCTGCAGGGGTGTGTGAGCCAGATGCTAAAGGAGGCAGTGAGGCAGTTACCAGCAGGGCGAGTGGTGATGGTGGATGAGTTCCGCACAAGCCGGATCAGCTCAGCCTACAGCAACCTCAGTGAGGCCCTCCCTGGGTAGCCGCCAAAATCCTTCAGGTGAGAGGGTTGGGTGCAAAATGCTGCAAAGGGTTAGTAGTGTTGGAAGGTGGTGGAGTCAAGGTGGCTGGGTAGGTTCAAGATAAAAGGCTCAAGGAACAATCTGTCGCGTTGTAAGCATGCGCTGTGGCCTGGTGCTGAGTAAGTGGCGTGTTCGCCCCACCGAGCTGGGCCAGAAGAGCTGACAGCTGATGGGACAGGGATGTCGTGGACGCAATTCACACGGATCCCCTTCTTACATGGGCTTGCTGGGACTCCTGCCGCTTGAAGACGGGATGAACTGGAGTTTCTCAAGCTACCGCAGCCACCTCAGCTAGCCCTCAAATACCCTCAGGCGTTCACTATGCGTTCGCATGCAGTCTAGGGTTCTTCCCATGCAAACGTTCGCAGCATCTGTCATGTCGGCCTCATGCAACACCTCAACAATTCAACTTTGGCTCCAAAAGCAAGCCTTGCTAGGCAATTGTCATCACGCATTATGTCAAGTGACGCATTGTGTTGTGACAGCTGTCGCGTTGTAAGCATGCGCTGTGGCCTGGTGCTGAGTTCCCCCCAGTGCACAAGATGGTGGGGACAACGACGAAGTGCACTCTAGAAGGACACAGGTCACAGCGGGAGGGCAACATCAGAGGGCTAGGCTGTGGCCAGGACAAACGTGGGCTCGCTACGGGCAGGACATGGTGGGCCTTAGGGCGCGACCGGACCTTGTTAAGGTTAATAGTCTTAACACAACCTTATCAACCGGGTTAGGACCCGAAGCCAGTAGCACCCCATGCAGCAGGTGTGGTTCAATAGCTACAAACCTCCCTCTTCTTGCGAGAGGCCGGGGGATCGACACCCGCAAGGGGCCAGAAATATTTGGCGTAGTCGATCTCTCTTGAGGGCAGTGCCCGCCATCGTGCGGGGTGGGAGTTGCAGTGGAGTAGGCTAATTTCCTATGAAGCTCAGGAGGGTAGACACGTTTCCGAGCCGGGGCGTGTCGTGCTGTGAGAGCGCCCTTTAGGCATACGTCAGCCCGCGGGGGCCCCTCCCATGGTGTGAAAGACCAGAAGCGGCGCGCGGTTCCTTAGTGCACGCCCCCTGAAGCTTCGGGGGGAGTAGTCTTTCTTTCTTTTCTTTTTTCTTTAACACAACCTTAACACAGCCGCCTGGCCCCGCCCGGCTCTCTTTCTGCCCCGCTCTTGTTGTGATGGATGGAGAAGCAGCCAATGGTTGGGATGCCGACGAGAGCGAGAGCTTAAGCGTTCTGTTTCGTAAATGCCAGGGGTTTGTTAAGGTTTTTGTTAAGGTTTTGTTAAGGTAGTTAAAGGTCCAAAACATCAGGCTGTTAATATTAACAGTCGTGCCCTAGTGGGCCTAATCCCATCCAAGCCTGTTCTCCCTGCGACGCTGAGGATAGGTGCCCAAGGGTGGCCCTAGTCGCCATTGGCTCGCCCCTTGGTACCCCCAGGCCCACGTTGACCCAGCCGTGCCGAGCGTCGCTGGCTAGGTAGCGTGGGGGCTAAGGAAGCAGTGGGTGTAGGCAGCTGGGCGGCCCGGGCTCGGTCTCGCCCTCGCCTCGTGGTGAAGACCTCTTGTAGGGGTTGCGCGGCGGGCTGAGCGGCCACCGCTTGAGCGCGTCGGTGCACTTCTTGAACCGTGATGCCACTGCCGGTGCATCCTGCACAAAGCCACGTACCCTCAGGCACAGCAGTGAGCTTGGGTGTGAGGCAAAAGGTATGATAGCCCTTGCCGCAGCCATCACACAACAGCATGCGGTCGGCGTCAGCAGGAGATTTGCAAATGGAGCAGGGGAAGTCTGAGGTGGGGCGCGCCAGAGTGTGGTCGATGGTGGGGTCGATATCAGGCAAGTGGCATGGGGCAAGGTTGCACACATTGTCAGTCATTGTGCGCCCGCATCTCCCCATGAGCTTGACTACCCCATTAGCGCCAACAGATACCACACGGTAGATCTCTGGGCGTGCGCTGAGCTGCAAGGAGTTGCTTTGTGGGCGCTGAGTCCACACGAAGCTGCCGGGGTGCAGCTGCCTTGCTGCTGGCTTATAGCTACCGCTGTGGGTGAGGGCGTAGCGTAAGGTGTCGCGGTGCAGTAGTTGTTGTTACGCTGAAGAGGCAAGGCTTAAATGGATACAAGCCAACCTCCGATAGTAGAAAGCCGAAGAGTTGAACTGAACGTAAAGCAAAAGAGGGAAACAAATGGTGGCCGGACCGTATCCTGGCCTCGGCCTACGGGGCAGCTGGCTTCAGTGGCCGCGGCGCCGTTGGCTGCAGGGGTGTGTGAGCCAGATGCTAAAGGAGGCAGTGAGGCAGTTACCAGCAGGGCGAGTGGTGATGGTGGATGAGTTCCGCACAAGCCGGATCAGCTCAGCCTACAACAACCTCAGTGAGGCCCTCCCTGGGTAGCCGCCAAAATCCTTCAGGTGAGAGGGTTGGGTGCAAAATGCTGCAAAGGGTTAGTAGTGTTGGAAGGTGGTGGAGTCAAGGTGGCTGGGTAGGTTCAAGATAAAAGGCTCAAGGAACAATCTGTCGCGTTGTAAGCATGCGCTGTGGCCTGGTGCTGAGTAAGTGGCGTGTTCGCCCCACCGAGCTAGGCCAGAAGAGCTGACAGCTGATGGGACAGGGATGTCGTGGACGCAATTCACACGGATCCCCTTCTTACATGGGCTTGCTGGGACTCCTGCCGCTTGAAGACGGGATGAACTGGAGTTTCTCAAGCTACCGCAGCCATCTCAGCTAGCCCTCAAATACCCTCAGGCGTTCACTATGCGTTCGCATGCAGTCTAGGGTTCTTCCCATGCAAACGTTCGCAGCATCTGTCATGTCGGCCTCATGCAACACCTCAACAATTCAACTTTGGCTCCAAAAGCAAGCCTTGCTAGGCAATTGTCATCACGCATTATGTCAAGTGACGCATTGTGTTGTGACAGCTGTCGCGTTGTAAGCATGCGCTGTGGCCTGGTGCTGAGTTCCCCCCAGTGCACAAGATGGTGGGGACAACGACGAAGTGCACTCTAGAAGGACACAGGTCACAGCGGGAGGGCAACATCAGAGGGCTAGGCTGTGGCCAGGACAAACGTGGGCTCGCTACGGGCAGGACATGGTGGGCCTTAGGGCGCGACCGGACCTTGTTAAGGTTAATAGTCTTAACACAACCTTAACACAGCCGCCTGGCCCCGCCCGGCTCTCTTTCTGCCCCGCTCTTGTTGTGATGGATGGAGAAGCAGCCAATGGTTGGGATGCCGACGAGAGCGAGAGCTTAAGCGTTCTGTTTCGTAAATGCCAGGGGTTTGTTAAGGTTTTTGTTAAGGTTTTGTTAAGGTAGTTAAAGGTCCAAAACATCAGGCTGTTAATATTAACAGTCGTGCCCTAGTGGGCCTAATCCCATCCAAGCCTGTTCTCCCTGCGACGCTGAGGATAGGTGCCCAAGGGTGGCGCTAGTCGCCATTGGCTCGCCCCTTGGTACCCCCAGGCCCACGTTGACCCAGCCGTGCCGAGCGTCGCTGGCTAGGTAGCGTGGGGGCTAAGGAAGCAGTGGGTGTAGGCAGCTGGGCGGCCCGGGCTCGGTCTCGCCCTCGCCTCGTGGTGAAGACCTCTTGTAGGGGTTGCGCGGCGGGCTGAGCGGCCACCGCTTGAGCGCGTCGGTGCACTTCTTGAACCGTGATGCCACTGCCGGTGCATCCTGCACAAAGCCACGTACCCTCAGGCACAGCAGTGAGCTTGGGTGTGAGGCAAAAGGTATGATAGCCCTTGCCGCAGCCATCACACAACAGCATGCGGTCGGCGTCAGCAGGAGATTTGCAAATGGAGCAGGGGAAGTCTGAGGTGGGGCGCGCCAGAGTGTGGTCGATGGTGGGGTCGATATCAGGCAAGTGGCATGGGGCAAGGTTGCACACATTGTCAGTCATTGTGCGCCCGCATCTCCCCATGAGCTTGACTACCCCATTAGCGCCAACAGATACCACACGGTAGATCTCTGGGCGTGCGCTGAGCTGCAAGGAGTTGCTTTGTGGGCGCTGAGTCCACACGAAGCTGCCGGGGTGCAGCTGCCTTGCTGCTGGCTTATAGCTACCGCTGTGGGTGAGGGCGTAGCGTAAGGTGTCGCGGTGCTGGGCTATGCGCATGTTGCCCATGGCG
Source organism: Haematococcus lacustris (assembly GCA_030144725.1). Lineage (NCBI taxonomy): Eukaryota > Viridiplantae > Chlorophyta > Chlorophyceae > Chlamydomonadales > Haematococcaceae > Haematococcus > Haematococcus lacustris. The sequence continues at coordinate 14,155,686 of JASKMD010000006.1, forward strand.
GCAGCCGTCTCGCGGCTGAGGGCGGCCGTACCGCCCAGCAGGTCCTGGGCGGCGACCACGGGGTCGTCCAGGTTGACGGGGATGGTCATGCGCTGCACCACTGCAGGGGGGAGCACAGGTGCGCGGCCATACAACAACGAGTAAGGGCTGCATTTAGTAGCCTCCTGGGGTGACACACGGTAACCCATAGCAATAGCTGGCAGGGCCTCATCCCAGGCAGCAGGATCCCCACTAACAGCTATGTGCTTGCGGAGGGCATCTTTGAAGGTCTGCCCGCTCCTCGGGGGAAAGAGCCGCATGTGACCGGGAGTAGGCTGCTTCCACGGTCTGCGGGACGAAGCCATCTGCAAAAACGGCGCCCGCGCGCGTGGGCAGCTCTGAGAGGATTTCTTCGACCCCTCCTTCGCCGTAGGCCAGTTTGGCATCGTGACAGAGGAGGCGAAGGCTCGCCCTGACACATGAAAATGAGCGATCAAGCTCGTGGGGTAAGAGGGCCACGCCCGACGACGGCAGGGGGTGCCTGGCCGTGGGCGGGGCTGGGCCGAAGCGACTGCCTTGAGTCGGGCCGGGCGACCCGACCGACTCGCCATAGGAACCGCCGTCGACAGACATGTCGCTGGGCATGCACGATACTCAGCTTGAGAAAGTGGCGTGTTCGCCCCACCGAGCTAGGCCAGAAGAGCTGACAGCTGATGGGACAGGGATGTCGTGGACGCAATTCACACGGATCCCCTTCTTACATGGGCTTGCTGAGACTCCTGCCGCTTGAAGACGGGATGAACTGGAGTTTCTCAAGCTACCGCAGCCATCTCAGCTAGCCCTCAAATACCCTCAGGCGTTCACTATGCGTTCGCATGCAGTCTAGGGTTCTTCCCATGCAAACGTTCGCAGCATCTGTCATGTCGGCCTCATGCAACACCTCAACAATTCAACTTTGGCTCCAAAAGCAAGCCTTGCTAGGCAATTGTCATCACGCATTATGTCAAGTGACGCATTGTGTTGTGACAAATCTTACAATTGTGCATTGCCCCATGTGTCCATGCAGGTGGCTGCGGCCAGTGCACAGCAAGGCGAAGCGTTCCCAAGTCAGGGGCTTGATATGCTCAACAAGCAACAACATCAGGTAGGCACTGGCTTGGCACTGCACTTGCACTTGTCTGGCACTGCATGACATGAGGTCACCCCCGCCATTGGCTGCACCCCCATGGCTCAAGAGATAACTTTCTTACTCATTTCTGCACGGATGAGGCCGCCGATTTGTGCGATGAGCTAGTAATGGCCCGAATAGAGTGCAGCCAGCCCCAGCGGTTTGCCGGGTGGCTGGCCTCCAACACGCGACGTGTTTTGGAGCGTCGCAGACACATTTAGCGACGGCATTAGGCAGCCTGGACCCAGAGCGGCGTGAATGGCGCATCCTGACTGGACATGCCAACTTTTCAGGTTAGCACGCATCAGTGCTGCAACGTCCTAGCACGAATCGAGACCCACTCCCAAGCTCACCTGCTGCTTCCCGGCCTGCTTCCTTGCCCCCCGCTCCAAAGTGTCACCTTTTGTCATCAAACGGCGCCTCTGCAGGTCGATGGCATTGTGGGTTGGGAGCGTGACCGCGATTGCGGATTGTCGCTGAAAACAGGTTCAGTCCACATGTTGCAGCCATTTTTAGGTTGCACAAGAGTTCCTGATTACTGGTGCTTGTGGCTTCTGAGCAACCACGAACGGCAAGAATTAGTGAAAAACATGCAGACACTGAGCTGTGAGAAGTGCCCTTTTCATGCAAATTTGTCGCACGCTTGTTGTCGCACATTGTTGTGCAGGGACAGCCCGGAAGCCACACCAGCACTATCAAGCACATGATCAGCACTAGCACTAGCACTAGAACACATGTCGGGGGGGTCCTGCGCCCGACAAGAAATACAAAATTTTGAAAAGCTGAGCCGCTGAGCGAGATAGCTATTCGCCAATCACAGCCCCACTAAGCAGGCAAATTCCGGCACAATGCGACCAGAATTCTCAACACCCCCGCCCGCCCCGGCACAGGTGCACATCAGCCCGAGCAGCCCGCTAGCCTCGCGCTCGTGAGCTGCACAGCCCTGCGCAAGAATCGCTGAAAAACTCTTAAAGATCAGTCGGATAGTTATCAGGGGTGCAGCCAATGGCGGGGGTGACCATGAGCATATCCCACATGACATGGCACATGGGTTGACTTCATGCACCTCCCACACCCATGTGCAGGTTCTATGACCGGGACGTGTCAGCCACGCTGAACATCCGCCGCTGTGCATTTGGCCCAGGCCCACGCCCCACTGAGCTGTGCTACTGGGCAGGCCGCCCAGCCATGCCAAAGCCAGCCAGGCCAGGAGTGGGTGTACGTGCGTGACAAGGCCCTGTTGCGCAAGTGGCGGCGCAAGTGGCGGCAATAGCCAGCTACAGCAAGACAATCCAAGAAAACAAGATATCAAACCCCTCACAAAGGGGATCTGTGTGAGTAAGAGCTATAGAGCAGGGTAGAGCTCTTGCTGGTAGTAGACCTGGAGGCACATTCACCAGAACGCTGAGCTGAAGTGTGCATTCGGCACCCTAGCAGTAGCCTTTACAATAATGACCTCGCAGCCTGTGTTTGATTACAACTCGTGCTCTATTTTGGGTTAGCATGAGGGCTGTGGGAATTAAAACTTGTCATGAATAGGAGAAGTAGCGTGACATTGACGCATGCGGCTCATGGTGGCAATGCGGCGTTGACTTCTTTGCAGCAATGTGTATCGCGCAAGTGACCCCAGCCAGCCCCTAGATGCACTCAAACGCCCTCAAAGACGCAGAGGCGCGCATTAGAGCTTTGGTGCGAGAGGTTGGCAGCGTAAGGGAGGACCTCCGGCGCGAAACAAAGCGAAGGGAACGAGCGCTAGTGCAGGTAAAGGGCGCACACTGCCTTGTCGCGTTCGGCGGAAGTGGGGCCTTGGACATGGCCTTGGATTCTTGCAGGCCAAGGAAGCGCAAGAAGCCAAGGAAGCTACAGACGGCAAATTACAGGAGCTGGGGTATGCCAACCGAAAGCTTGCTGCTCAGCTGGAAGCAGTCCAAAGCACTGCCAAAGCGACATCTGAGCGAGACAAACGTGCTCTGCACAATCTGCGTGAAGGTTTAGCAGCAGTAAGAATGAGGGCCATCCACTCCATCAGCATTAGCAAGAGATGTCTGCCGTTGCTTTGTCTAGGGGAGTTTGGGCATGAAGGGGGGCCTGAATCAACCATTCCACAACCTCCAGGGGGCTTTTGAAATGCTGGCAGACAGATTACCCTCCAAGTGTCAGGGTGTGCAAGGGCCGTCAGCTAGTCGAGGAGCGGTCTAGCAATGTGCCTATCCAGTCCAGCCATCGTTTATGGCCATGCATGCTATGCCTTACTTCAAACTTCAACTCAGAGCATCCCTGTCCTCAACTTTACCTACGCCTGGCCATGCCAGTCTGTCTCACACTGCTTGTCACACCTGGTTACACCTACCAAGGCCTGGCTGCACTGCGGGGCCCTTGTTGCAGGTGGAGTCAGAGGTGTGCGAGCGGGCAGCGCTGGGGCAGCAGCTGGTGGCAGCGGGCAGCCAGCAGCTCAGTACGCTGAGGGCGCTGCTGCTGCTGCCACCAGGGCGGGACGTGCTAGGGCCCAGCCTGGCCAGCCAGGTAGGCCCTGGTGCAGGGGCCAGCCAGGGGTCCCTCACCACTGTGCAAGGCCTCCTGGTCAGGGGCAGTCATAGCCGCCCTCATCATCACCACCAGTGCAAGAGTATGGCAGGCAGCATGGCAGGCAGGGGGTGGTGTATGAATGGACAGGAACAGAGGTGCTCTGAGCTGTAGCACAGCTGGAGAACAGAGGCACCAGCAACAGTGGTGCCCAGTACTGGAGCATGAGGAGGGGCGGCAGCCGCAGCCGGCAGCGGCAGCTCAATCCCTGAGAGCTTTAAGGAAAAGGGTAGGCAGCCTTGAGGGCATGCTGTGGCACACACCTGCCAGGACTCCTGACAGCCACCCTCCACCCGCATGAACTAGACAAGTGCTGTGTGCACTGGTGCATGGCTGCTGGAGTTTATCTGGTGCTGTAATGTTACCTTCAGTTAGGTTTGCCTGCTCTGGGCATCAGGGCGTAGGAGTAATGTTAGGGCTCTCACACCCCACACCTGCCGCTGCATGGCACCAGGCCCACGGTCACAGCTGTGCTGGCCTGCCGCCTGCCTGCCCTGGACCTGACTTCCGGCTGCCCACTGCTGCTGCCCTGGCTGCTGCTCAGGTGGCTCAGTCGCTGGCCAGTGCTGCACGCAGCCTGACCCAGATGACAGGGCTGCTGTCCGGCACCTCCCCAGACCAGCAGGGCCAGCCCCCTCGCCCAGCCGGCCCCACTGCTGCTACCAGGGCTGGGCAGGGAGGTGGCAATGTGGAGGGCGGCAGTGGTGGTGGCGGGGGGCTGGGGCAGCCTGGGGGTCAGCGTGGTGGTGGTGGGCCAGCAGTGGGGCCTGACTCAGTGGCCGGCGGGGCGCGGGAGGCTCAGCTAGTGCAGCAGCAGCAGAGCCTGAGGGAGGAGGTGAGGCACCTGGGGGGGCAAGGGGTGGGAGGGCGTGGCAGACGGCAGGCTGAGGGGCGGTGGCTGTGCTCCCTACCGCCTGCTGCTGGGAAGACAGGGGCGAGGGGGAGGGAGGGGAAGGAAGGGATGCCCCTGCGCCATAGGGCCCCTTGGAAGGAAGGGGGGGTGGAGGGTAGGGGAGGTGCAGGCGGTGGGCTGCGGGAGGGTAAGCAGGTCCCTACCGCGGGGGGGCTGCTGGCAGTAGGCTGAGAGAGGGCGGCTGTGGTCCCTACCGCCTGCTGCCGCTAAGATGTATAGGGCAGGGGAGAGTGGTTGGGATGGCGGAGGGTGAAAGGGGGCATTTTGTGCGGGGGGACCAGCCAGTCCTACGGCAAGACCTGCACCTGCACTGCTCCTAGGCCCTGCCTGTGCTAAGCACCCGCCTCTGCTTGTCTGCTGGCCAGTCCTTGCTCTGCTGCCCCGTGCTCTGCTCCATGACCACACCAACTTATATCCCCTGCTGCCCTTCCTGCCCTCCCTGACCCATCCCCTTGCTCTCCCCCCTCAAACACTACTGCTGCTGCTGCTGGAGTTGGCCCCAGGTGTTGGAGCTGCGCTGCCAGCTTGACCAAGCTGCCCGTGGCGCTGCCGCTACCTCATCACAGCTGCAGGTGTGCTGGCTGGTGCGGTTGCCCAGCCCTCGCCACACCCAGCTGCTCAAACAGTGCTTAGTGGCTGCGCTCACAGCGCAGGTCAGGTCGGGTTGTCAAGCTTGCTGCAAGGCAAGCAGGGCACAGAGGGGTAAGGGCTAGGCCTCAGAGTAGTCAGGCTGGTTTGGAGGCAAGCAGGACACAGCGGGGGTTACACAGGTTTGTAGGGTTAGGCCTTTGAGTAGTCAGGCTGGTTTGGTGTGGAAGGGGCTGCCTCACACCCTGTATGGGCTGCTACCTCATCACAGCTGCTGGAGAGTCTGGGCTTGTAGCGTGCATCAGGTTGGGTAGTCAGGCTGCTTCAAGGCGTTCCGGGCACAGAGGGGACGCCCGCCCTTGACCCCGCGCTGACTAAAACATTAGCAGCAGAGCCACCACCCCGCACACCTACAGACCTCCACGGCCCCCTCCCCACCTTCCCTGCCATGCCCCTGGACACCCCCACCTGCCTCTCCCCCCTGGGCCCCTCGCCCTTGCAGAGTATGACTTGCTTGCAGTGAATTGACGACAATGTCAACCTTGCAGAGAATGTCTTGCTTTTTGCCCCACCCCTGGGTTTTGCCCTCCAGCCAGCGCCCTGCACAACCACAGCTCAGGCGTGGTTGGCCCCCTTCCCCATGGCAGTTGCGCTGCTTGAGGTGCAACATTCTGCCTGCTGCTGCTGACGCTGACGCTGGTGATTGCGGTGGTGGGTGCAGGAACAGGTGGCCAGCAGCCAGCAGGAGGCGGTGGAGCTGAGGGCGCAGGCGGCCAGGCTGAGGGCTGACCTGCAGGTGGCCGCCCCTTTCTTCTCCCCCCTTCCCCCCTCGCTTCCCTGCTTTCACCCTCTCACATGCCAGATTCTCCATTTCCATTTGTACTTTCCCCTGCCTCACTCCTCCCCTCACTCCTCCATCCTGACGAGGAAGAGTGAGACCTAGGGCGGCAGTGACCCGCAGCCCCACGCCCGTCATGGACTGCAGTGCCCTTGCCCTGAGGGCAGCGCTGCCTGGCCCTGACCCTGCCTCACCCCTGGCCTGGCCATCACAGGAGGGTCTGGCAAGAGAGGCAGAGCTGCGCTGCAAGCTGGACGACCTAGCCACCAGGTGCCCTGCCCTACCTCTCTGCCCTAACCGCTCTGTCCTACCCTCTCTGCCCTACCACCCTTGGCCTACCTCCATGCCTCACCTCGCTGCCCCTCCCTCCCATGCCCTACCCCATCTTGTAGTTGAACCTGCAGCCTCCTACCCTTTCACCGAGTGTACCAGTATAGTGCTGCACACATCTCAACACACTGCTGCTGCTCTAAATGCTAGGCTGACCTTAACACGTCACGGCACTGCAAGCCGTCACACTGTGCATCAAGCTGGGCACAAAAACCCCTCGGCTGTGGCTATGCTGCCGCGCCCTTCTGGGGTGCTGCCCTGTGCTGCTGCTGCGGTGGTGGTGGTGGTGGTGTAGGTGGTGGTGAAACAGCTGTTGAGACCAGGCCATGATGCACACTCACAGTCCCCTAACAAAGGTCGACCAGCAGCATGTGGTGCCAGTAGTGAACACACACCTGCCTGACCGGCTGCGGCTCCCTCCTGCCCTGCTGTTGGTGGCTCAGGGCTGCTGCTGCTGAGCGGGCAGGGGAGCAGGGCGCCGTCATGGCCGCTCAGCTGGTCTCAGCTCAGCAACAGCTGGCTACCAAGGTAAGAGGCTACAGAGGTGGCAGTGAGGTTGGCAGCACGAGTAGTAGTGTGACTTACAGTGTCACCAGCGGATGGCTAGTAGTGTGACTCACAGTGTGACCATTTGCTGACTAGTAATGTGACTCGCAGCGTGACTGTTTGATGACTAGTAGTGTGACTGTTGCTGTCCCTGGGAGGAACACCAGGTGTGAGGTGTGATGCAGCACCAGGTGGGCCAGGTGGGCAGCAGTGTCAGGACTGGGCAGAGGATGGCCAGCAGAGCAAGTGGGGCGAACACAGCCAGCCCTCTTCAATCCCACAGCAGCCAGAGGTCGCATGAGGCAGAGTGGCAAGGTGGACAGGGTGGGTGAGGGTGGGCAGGGTGAACATCCAGTCATACTCACACCAGGCCTGTGTGCCTCCCCCTTCACTGCCTGCCTCCTTGTCTGCCCCTTGTCTGCGGTGTCAGTCTCCTCCTGCAGCTGCAGTCTCAGTCTCAGTCGCCCCCGCGTCTGCAGCGTCCTGCTCACGTGCCTCTTGCTCCCCTGCTGAACCCCTGCTGGCCCCTGCCGCCCCCACATCTCGTCCCTCGCCTGCACTGCCTGTAGGACCAGCAGCTGCAGGAGCAGCGGGTCGAGCTGCACGCCAGCATTGACCGGCTGAAGCAGCAGAACAGTCAGCTGCAGGTCAGTGAAGGCCCGAGGCGGCATGAGCGCTACATACACTTGAACTAGGCCCTCTACTGCCCCTCCCCCCCAGCAGCTGACCTGCACGCCAGCATTGACCAGCTGAAGCAGCAGAATAGCCAGCTGCAGGTCAGTGAAGGCTTGAGAATGAGAGCGCCACACAAATAGGTCCTGCACTGCACTGCCCCTCACACTGCTCGCCACAGCATGGACCCTGACTAGCCCAGTCTGTGAGGGAGTGAGTTGCAGCAATGCCAACAGGGTGGCGTCATGGCTGGATGATGGTGATGGCGATGATGCGAAAACCTCCACTCCGCCTGCCTGACAGCAAACCTCAAACTCTGGCTCTGGCCCCACCCCTAACCTGTCTGCTGGTGTACTGCTAAGCCACAGTCGACCCACCCGCCCCTCCCTGCCTCTCACACTTATCACATCACCTGACACAGGCACGGGTCCTTTCACTGGCCTGCGGCAGTAGCGTCGCCCGCTGCCACACCCAACACTGCCTGCACATCAGACAGCCTGATTTAGCAACACATCTCAAACCGCAGCAACCTCAGCAGCTTAAAGACAGACTCCCCAGCTGCATTGCCTACTGCTGGCGGGTTGCCTAATTTAGCCTCACCTTGCCACCTGTCTGCCTGCCAGCCAGCCCCTGGCCAGCCTCCGCCCCCCTGTCCCTGTCCTACCCCTGCCCCTGTCTTACCTCTGCCCTACCCATGCCCGGCCAGCCCCGGCCCCTTTTTAACCCCTGCCCCGGCCCTGCTCCCCTGCCTGCCACCCTGCCTGCCACCCTGCCTACCTGCCTGCCCGCCCCTGCCCAGCCCCTGCCCCTCACAAACCTCTGCCCCTGCCCTGCCCTGCCCTGGCTCACCTGCAGTCCGAGCTGCAGTGCTGCCACGACCAGCTAGCCCAGCAGGCCCTGGCCCTGGCCAGCCTGCGCAATGACCTGAGTGACCAGCAGCAGGACGTCACCGCAGCCCTGCAGCTCATGGCGCACAACCACTCCCTGCAGGCCCAGCGCGCAGCCGCCACCACCAGCACACACACAAAGCCTGGGGTGGCAGCAGGCAGGCCCGACCCGCCAGCCAGCTGTGGCGCAGCAGCAGCAGCAAGGGCCGGGCAGGCTGAGGGGGGGCTGGGTGGAGGGGCGGGCGGCATGCCGCAGTCCAGGGGCATGGGTCCGCCACCTCCCCCCGCTTGGCCTCAGCTGCCCGCCGCCGCTGCAGCAGCAGGGGGGCCTATGCCAGCCGTGTCGAGGGAAGCTGCAGGACCGCAGGGGGCTGGCGCAAGAGGAGCGACCTGGTCCCCTGTGGCCACCTCAGCTGCCCAGGCCCCCCCAGGTCTTCCAAGCGCTGCTGGTCGGGCTGGGGCACCCCCTGCCCTCCGCGCCCTCCTCCCCCACTCCCCCGCCCCTCGTCCGCCGTACTCCCCAGCCGCCTCTCGCTTGTCCCGGGACTGGATCCACAGCCCTCAGCAGCGCCTGCAGCCGCACAGCCACTGGCCTGAGCAACGGCAGCAACACCAGGCCCAGCCGCACAACACCCAGCAGCAGCCGCACATCGCCCAGCAGCAGCAGCGCCAGCAGCAGCAGGACCAGCAGGGTCTGCCTGGAACTTGGTCAGGGTCTGGATCAGGCAGCAGGTTCAGGGCAGGGCACGGGGCTACAGCTGAGGTGTGGGGTCCCTCTGAACAGCACTTGGTGCCACCCCGCCCCCACCATCCCCCCGCCAGCCCCGGCAGCCGGCCCTGGGCCCTGGCCCTGGCGCAGCCTCTGTGTGTCCCCACCTCCACCCAGGATTTGGACCCAGCACCCAAACCCAGCACCCGCCCTGCCACGGCCCATGCAGCCGCTGGCAGCCACCAGCAGCCTGCAGTGCGTGGTGGTGGTGAGCAGGGGTGGGTGCTGGGGGGCCAACTCCAGCCAGGTGCAGGACCGGCTCAGGGGTGGGCCATGCAGCGGCCACACACAGCCCACCACTTCAGCAGCCAAGGGGGTGGGCAGGTGGGGTGGGACGGGGAGGGGAGGCGTGGGGGCTGGGGGGGACCAGGTCCGAGTGCGGCAGAGTGTCCACCTGGCACTGCCAGGAGCAGCACCACTAGCACGAGCAGCGGCCTCAAGCCACAGCACTGGCCGCACTTCAGCCAGCAGGCGTGCCAGCCACACGAACAGCGATCGCAAGACGCATGGCAGCGTGGGCCGAATGGATGCGTCGCGGACTTCCAAGATGATGTGCGCCGTTCCACGTCCGACCAAGGGTGGCGGGGCAGCGCCTACAACCAGGCAGGCAAGCCTGAAACTCGCAGCCCCCTCCATCGCAGCGCGGCTCACGGCTGGTCCGATGGGCGCCAGCCAGCGCGGGCTGGCGCGGGACGCGGGGCAGCGGCCCATGACATGCATGGGATTGACGCCGAGCTGGATGCGCTGGAGGCTGCGCTGGCCGCTGCTGCGTCCGCCAGTGGCTTACGACCCACAAGCAGCAGTTGACACCTCTCACACTTTTTGACTGCAACCAAACCGCATTGCTCAGCAGAGGGGAGCAGCTCACGCTCGCACGTGCACAGGCTGTGACAAATGTAACATCTGAGATGTTTAGACGCAAGGCGTTTTCTGCTCCTGATGGATGGGTAGGGTACTTGGCAATGCCTGGCAGGCATTAGCGAACTATATTTATGCACCTGCATGCTTGGTGTTTGGATATGTATAGGATGTGCGGCCTTCCGTCTACCTTGTCTTGAATACATCTTGTCACACATCTCGTGCAAAGGGTCCAATACCTCACGTCTCGTAGCAACAAATCCCTAATGAACATGGAACATGGTGTTGCCTCCACTACAGCTTCATCTCTATAGCTTCATCAGTGCACCCTTGATGACTACAAACCCATCCCTGGTGGTACGCTACTGTCCCTGACCATTGGCCTTCCCATCAAAACTTGATGTGTGTAAGGCTTAGTTTAGTCTGCTCAGCTGCAAGGCCCGACGGCTGCCTGCAGGCTCAGCCATCCTTGCTCCGCCAGTACTCTGCTGCCTGATGCAACCTCTGCCTGGCCAAGGTGCTGGGAATTGAGGAAATTGCGCTGGACATTGCTGCTTGGGTTTCCTGGTCCTGATCGCGGGGTTCCTGGTCCTTGTCCTGGTCCTGGTCACGGGTGTCCTGGTCCAGCCACCCGCCCTATGGGGAGGCCTGGGGTCGTAGCACTGGGCCAGATGCAGCAGATGGGGGCTGTGCAAGATCTTGGGCGATGGGCATGCAGCCGATAGGAGGAGCTTGCTGGGTGAGTCATGGCCACCCTGTAGCGCATGGCTGCAGCCCCTGACCATCCAGGCGCCTGCCCAGCTGTCATCACCTGGCCCCCCCTCCCTGGCCCTCACCCTGCTGCTATTGGGCTGCATTGCTGGCAGGCTGGGTGCCAGGTCCCAGGGCCGTGGCCCCAGCTGCTGCCGCTGCCACTGCCCCTCCAGGAGCGGCCTTGGCCACCGGCTGCCACCTGCCCTTGGAGCTGCCTGGCTCCACCACCCACTCCTCCTCAACGTCTATGAACTGACTGCCCTTTGGAGCACAGCCCTGCGGGTCAGTGTCCAGGCCGACGGCAGGAGCAGGTGCACAGGTGCCTCGGGGTTGAGGAAGCAGCAGACAGGCAGGCAGGGGCGGCAGTGCTAGGTTGGGCGTGTAGATGAGGCTAGTTGAACTGCCACAGCCACCGCAGGGCAGCGTGAGAAGGGTGCAGCATGTGGAAGAGAAGACAACATCGCAGTAGCAGAAAAGCGGGACAGCAGCGACAGCAGGTCAGGGGCACTAGGGCCACAGGAGGAGGACAGCAGCAATAAGACAGTGGCATGCAGGGGCAGGGGCAGGGGCAGGGGAGGCAGGCGCAGGCTGGGGGCCGATGGGGGGCCTCACGTTGAGGATCTGGTGCAGCGCATCCTCCACTGTGCTGACCATGGCGGGGGTGGCTGCGGTGCGGGGCCGCAAGTGGCGCTGCCGGGCTCTGCATCACCACCACCACCACACACATCACAACAGCAGCAGCCACGCCTACCAGCAGCGGCAGCAAGAACCACGCTCCCCCTCTCCCTCCCCCTCCCCCTCCCCCTCCCCCTCCCCCTCCCCCTCCCCCTCCCCCTCCCCCTCCCCCTCCCCCTCCCCCTCCCCCTCCCCCTCCCCCTCCCCCTCCCCCTCCCCCTCCCCCTCCCCCTCCCCCTCCCCCTCCCCCTCCCCCTCCCCCTCCCCCTCCCCCTCCCCCTCCCCCTCCCCCTCCCCCTCCCCCTCCCCCTCCCCCTCCCCCTCCCCCTGTGCACTGACTTGCGCATGGGAGGCGTGAGGCCGTCAGTAGATTCTGTCTGACCTTCAGGAATACTCCCACCCACCACAAGTATCTACACAGCCAACAAGCCAAGCAAGCTTTGCCAAGCAAGCATTGCCAAGCAAGCATTGCCAAGCAAGCAGTGGCTGCAGCTTTTACAACATCCTGCTTAAGGGAGTGGAAGCAGCAGCAGCAAAACTAGCGGGGCTGTACCTGCCCGACATCCCCGGTCTTCACGAGGTTCACATCGTCATATGTCTTGTAACTTTCCACCACGGTGGGCAAGTCCAGCACACGCACGGAGTGCGACTGGCCTTCCACAGACAGCACGCCATGCCGCCCGTCCTCTGTGCATGCATGCGACTTGTGAACACCGTGCAGCCAAGCAGTAAGCACACTGGCAGCCCGCACCAGGGAAGCGTAATTCCACCGACCCAGCCAATGACTCCTCTTCACGCAGAATACGCCGTAGCCGGTCTGCAAGGTCGGGATCAGTCACGCGCAGCACATAATGCTCTTCCTGGCCGTCGCGGTTTGCCATCAAACACGGCTAGCCCAAATCGCGCATGCAAAGCACGTCAGCATGCAACACCTTTGATATCGTTTGTATACGCATTCAGACTTCGTATTGGGCAGTACACTGCATGGGAGTCTGATGATGCGTGCCCACACGCAAGTGAGCCGGGCGCGCATCCTGGTACCACCCTCGCCGGGAGTAGCTACTGCCGTGCTGTTGCGACGGCCTGGGCGCCGAGGACAAGCTGGGCTATGTCGTGCCCTTGATGCCAGTATAGAAGCAAGTGCCGGTGCAGGTACGCCGCTAATGACAAATGTATCTTTTTACCACATAGTAAGACTCTAGCTGTGCCGTCGCCATGAAGCTCTCGAAGTTCATCAACCAGCGCAGCTGCAACTGGCTGGGCGAGCATCCGCACATCTGGGCACCGCTGCCCCTCTCCACCAGCTGCCACCGTCTGTGCTGCTGCTGCCAGCCTCCCCTGTTACTGCCATTCTCACCGCAGTCGCTACGTCCAGCATCCTTCTGAGTATTGCCCTCATGCTGCAATGGCAGCTGCAGCGCGGCCGTGCAGACAGAGCAGAGAAGGAAACGGAGCTTTTGAAGGTGGGCCCTCCCAACCCCTGCACTGCTACAAAGGGGCTGTCAGGGGAATCTACTTCAGGTTCAGCCAGCTAGCCTCCCTGTTGTGAGGTGGGTCCAGGCAAGCTGTGGCCAGCAGCCCCCCCTGACACA
>JASKMD010000006.1:14171336-14183913 GCA_030144725.1 Haematococcus lacustris
AGCACCGGCTAGCATCCTGGCCGCCTGGTGTGGCCAGGAGACATGCTGCATGGTGGCTACAGCATGGTGGGCTGCGGCATGCTGAGGAAATGGTGAGCAGTGTGCCCTGGCCTGGTTTGGTGGCAGTGGCCAGGTAGGGTTGAGGTTGTGGTGGCAATAGTAACGGTGATGGTGCTTACGCTGGTGGCAGGTCACGTGGGTGATAATGGTAATGGTGGTGGTGATGGTAATTTTGGTGGTTATGGTGGTTGCAGGATGGCCAGCTAGAGAGCTTCATGGTGGTGGCGCAGCGCCAGATCAAAATGTTGGAGGAGCGGTGCAAGGTGCTGGTGGACAAGGGCTGGCGCGACTGACCACCCCCCCTCAACACCCAGGCGGTTGATGCCCCCCCTGCAGCAGGCAACAGCTCCACCACCTGTCAAACTGACGGCAGCTGGTCTAGTGCAACTGACTGATGTAACCGCCTGCCACTCTGCATGCCCCCTTCATTTACAGCAAGCCAAACCAGTGGGTAGCTGCACCCACCACCCGCCGCCAGCATCCTGCAGCGGGTTGCATGTGTGACCACTCTCAGGGCGCCAGGACCATGCGGGTGTGGGGGGTAAGGGTGTGAGGGTGCTAAGAGTCGCTGCCCGGATGCAGCAGGCGGTTGCTGCCCCCCTGCAGCAGGTGGTTGCTGCCCGAATGCAGCGCAAGGGTCAGGGGCCAATGTACTCACAAGGGCGAAAAGGAAGAGAGGGTTGTCACGTCATGGGGCATAGGCTTGGGCATTGGGGTGCGAATGGCGGTGCAGCTGTGAGTATGGAGGATGTAGGTGAGGGCTGTGAGGGCAAGCCATGTGTGCTCGCAGTAGGTGGAGGGAGACCACTAAGTGCAGCCCCCACCCCACTGCTGCATGCTGTTATGGGGATGGCCCAAGCTTTCTGGGTGCAAGTTGTCCATGCAGGTCCATGCATGCAGGGTCACTCTAGTCCTGGAAACTAGGAATCAGAGTTAGGAGACGGTCATCTGGCTCATCCCCGTCAGCTGGCAGGCCTGGGCGATGAAAGTGTGACGACGGCGGCGAGGTTGTTGGTCGTAATAGCAAGCCTGTGGGATTAAGGGGTTCGCGCTGCCAGCCAGCTGGACCTGTTTAGGATAGGTCATGCAACACCACAAGGAAAGGGGTGTCTGCGGGTTAGGGTTAGGGTTAGGAGAAGCGACTACGCTGCGCACCGGGGTGTCAAGTCAATTCGAACTGACTTGCAAGTTAACCGTTCACCTGTATGATATTGCAAACCGCTGCAAACCCCTAGGCCAAGTTCGAGTCACAGCAACAACTCCCTTCTGAAACTAAAACTGAAACTGAAACATGACCCATCCCTAGTGGCACGTTCCATTCACTAATCACTGAGCTTCTCGTCATAACCAACAATAAGAAATAACAACTCAGCAATCAACCAACGAATCAATCATAATCATGTGCATTAGGTTTCTTTAAATTGTCTGCGGGTCTTCGCCCCAAACTGCCCCAAACTGCCCTGCTCAGCCTCGCTATGCTGTTGCCAATCTTCCCTGTCTCGAGCTCCCTGTGCCAAGTCTGCTGCTGTGCGGCCCCCCCTGACAGCCATGCTTTATCAAGGAGGCAGGCGGACACCCTTAACCACCCCGACCACCGTGGGCAGTTGGGCGCTCCCATCCCACCACCCTAACCAAGCTTGGGCACAGCAGGCAGTGGGTGTGGCTCAGCCCTGGGCAAAGCGCGTGGTCCACTCCGCTGCCAGCTTGTCGTGCTGCGCCCGGTCCTGGTGATACTGCTGGGCGATGCTGCCCATCAGTGGAGCAGCTGCAGGGCCAGGGGCCAGGCGGTGGACAGAGTGGGTGAGGAGGGAGGAAGTGCACTGCAGCGTGGCTAGGGAGGGAAACAGAGCAGGGCAGTTGGAGGAGTAGGGGGTAAGGGCTGCAGGGCTGCAGGCAGGCATAGGGAGGCTGGCGGTCTGCAGCTGCTCCATCCGTCGCTGCAGCTAGGAAGGGCACGAGGCCACTGCCTTGACCCAGGCCTGGTTGAACTGACCCCAGACCTTGACTCTCTGTTGCTCTGACCTGCCGCCCCTCCATCACCGCAAGCTAACCAGGCAGCCTGGCTGCGCACAGCCCCAGCAACAGTCGCCACACTCACCCCCAGGCGCCACTACCCCACCTGGGTTGCACTCAGCCAGCAGCGAGCTGATGGCCTGAAGCACCTGCAGCAGCAGGCAGTCAGCAGGCTGTCAAGGCCGCTTCCCAGCCCATCACCCTCAGTGGCTCAGTCTGTCACTTGACCAGCAGTGGCTCCGCACCTCAGGGACAGCATGGAAGGGGTCCAGGCTCTCAAGCAGCCAGGCCAGACCCCACCTGCCCCTGCCTCAACCCTACCTCTGCCCTTGCCCACTTGGCCTGTGTACAGGCTGCCCCTGCCCACTCCGCCCCTGCAGCTGCTGCCCTCGCCCTCCCCTGACCCTGCAGCTGCTGCCCTCGCCCTCCTCTGCCCCTGCAGCTGCTGCCCTCGCCCTCCCCTGCCCCTGCAGCTGCTGCCCTCGCCCTCCCATGCCCCTGCAGCTGCTGCCCTCGCCCTCCCCTGCCCCTGCAGCTGCTGCCCTCGCCCTCCCATGCCCCTGCAGCTGCTGCCCTCGCCCTCCCCTGCCCCTGCAGCTGCTGCCCTCGCCCTCCCATGCCCCTGCAGCTGCTGCACTCGCCCTCCCCTGCCCCTGCAGCTGCTGCACTCGCCCTCCCATGCCCCTGCAGCTGCTGCCCTCGCCCTCCCCTGCCCCTACAGCTGCTATACTCGCCCTCCCCTGCCCCTGCAGCTGCTGCACTCGCCCTCCCCTGCCCCTGCAGCTGCTATACTCGCCCTCCCCTGCCCCTGCAGCTGCTGCACTCGCCCTCCCCTGCCCCTGCAGCTGCTGCCCTCGCCCTCCCCTGCCCCTGCAGCTGCTGCACTCGCCCTCCCATGCCCCTGCAGCTGCTGCACTCGCCCTCCCCTGCCCCTGCCCCTGCCTCTGCTGCCAGGTGCTCACGCATCTGCCTTCCGCACCTTGATGACGGTGAGTGCGGGGCTCCACTGCTCACTCAGGATGTCCAGGCAGATGGCGCCGCTGCTGCTGCTGATGTTGCAATGGTAGATGCGGGTGCGGAACGTCACCTGTGGCCATGGCTACTTTCCTGTTCATGCTCCTGGAAAACACGAATCAGCTTCAACACACCTTCGGCTTATCCATGAAGGTCTAGCAGGCCTCGTATCTAGCACACCTTCACGCTAACTTACCTACCCTCACCCTGCTACTAGCGTATGTAAGTAAGTACGAGCAGTCCTTTTCCACACCTGACTTGCTCACTTGCTGCCTGGCTTACTTGCTGCCAGGCTCACCCTGACAGCAGGGCCTGCGTTCCCGCCTTGGCTTGCTGACTGTCAAGCATAGCGCAGTGTTGTGCAGTGCCCACACCTGGGGTGGCTGAAACGGGTATTCCGCAGGGAAGGAAATGTCAAGGAAGAACACACCACCGGCGTATGGGCTGCCTGGAGGGCCGATAATGGTCGCTGTCCACTCGAAGATGTTGTCGCCTTTAGGGCCAGCGGCTATGTGGGCGAGGGGGTCACTCCACATGTCCTGCAGCTCCTGAGCAGGCCGTAATGTGTGCAACAGCCACGGTGGCAGCACATGATGGGACGGCACGGGCTCCGTGGCTCACGACGGATGCCCGAGGCTATGCGATACAAAGGCTCACAATATGGCCACGCTACTTGCCTTTTGGATGCGTTTGGCGCTACCACTGGCGGACTTCATCATCGCTGCTGCTACGGTCCGAGGACTAAAAGGCAGGCTACCGATGTCGCGACACCGCTGCCAACGCTAGATTACACCCCCCATTGAACAACCCGGCCACCACAACAATAAGTGTACGATCCTCCCCTCTTCATACCTTGCCTAACACCATGATGCATGCGTACAGCCTGCACCCCCAAGCCCTGATGGTACACAGCTACCCTTTCGACAGCTGGTGCAGCACAGCAATTCAGCCCCACAGGCGCTCCATGAGCCCATGAGGCCGCTCAAAAAGCTGTCAACCCTATCCCAGCCCCAGCTCCTCCAGCGCCACCTCTTCCCAGGGCTCCACCAACTGCCAGCCAGCTCCCAGCTGCATCTCCATACCCTTTGACCCAGCAACCCCATCCCCACCATGACTCAGTAGCCCTGAACGCTGCGGGTCCTCATGCACCCCCTCCTCATGCAGGCCACTGCTTGGCTGCAGGCCAGAAGCGCTGCCGTGAGAGCCTGCGCCCACAGCACTCAACTCAGCTCCATTGCAATTCTCATGGGCGGCAAAGGGGCCCGGGCGGGGGAGCGCAGCTGGAGGCAGCGGCTGGCACACTTCCTGACGAAGCCCTTGGCACCCCTCCTCCTCCTTCTCCTGCTGCTGCTGCTGCTGCAGCACTGCCAGTTGCTCCCTCAGTGCCTGTATGTCTTGCTCGTGCCGCACCCTGCTCCTGCAGTCTTGCTCCTGCAGGGCAGCCACCTCAGCCGCCAGCTGCTGGGTTCGTGCCTGCACTCACAGCCATGCACAGGGGCACGGCACCACTGTCAAACAGGGCAAGGGATGCAGGGCGAGAGATGCTGGGAGAGCCAGGTAAAGGTAGGGAGGGGGGCAGGGAACAGCTCCAAGGAAGGTGGAGGGAAGCTTGGTGGAAGGTGAAAGGAGGGGCTGGGGGATGCAGTAGAATGGGACAGCCTTCCCCCTGCGTGCTACCTCCCCTGCCTGCGGACTGACACACATTGCTGAGGCGGCACAGTGCGACAGGCAGCAGGGGGCCCCAGGGCCTGACACCTCACAGCAGCACCATGAGGTGCCCCTGACCCCCATACCTTCCCCTACCACGGCCCCTGTCACCAGTCGTCCCGACACCCTCACAGCAGCGCTACGAGGTGCCCCTCCCCCCCTGCCCCTGCAACCAGCCTGTACTCTGCGCTGCTGAGCTGTCACTTGCCTCAGCAGTGCAAGCCCGCCTGACCAGCTCTTGCTGCTCAACCAGGGCCTGCTGCTTGAGCTGCATGTGCTGCGCTTGCATCTGCCTCACACTCTCTTGCGCCCGCTGCACCTCAGCTTCAGCATCCAGCATCGCCCTGGGCAAGCTGACTGTAATCGGCTCTGATGCTGGTGGAGGGCTCTGCGCTGCTGCTGCCTGCTGCACCTGCTTCTCCACAGCCTGCTGCTGCTGCTGCTGCTGCTGCTGGCGCTGTTGAGCCTGGCAGCGCCTGATCATGACGTGCAGTCGGGACACGGTCTGGGGCAGCACCGCACCCTCCAGGTCAACACACTGCCTGCACCACGCCAGGGGAGCAGGGGCAGGCACGGGAGCGGCCACGCCCGCCATAGCCTAGCCAGGACCAAGCGAGTAGCTGGTCAACAGGCCTGGGTCTAGAAGTGCGGATGGGTTGGCTGGGGGGTTGGGAGGTGGGTGCAGTGGATGGGGGGCTTTGGGGGGAGGGGGTGCAGTGGGTGGGTTGCGAGCACAACGGACCAAATGCAATGGCCCTGACTAGGGTTGGCCGGAACCGTAGCGGCGTATATACGTAGGTACGTATATACAGTATATACGTAGCGTACCCCGACCACCGTGTATCCGTAGGCAGCCGTAGGTACGTCGGTTGACCGTACAATACCGTAGGTTTGACCGTAGTTTTCACGCTTGAACCGTACACGCGACGGCATAATCGCGAGATTGCAAAGGACGCAGGACGCACAAGTCACCGTAACTGCGGGTGAGGCCGTAACCGCGGTCATATATAAGTCGTTGCGATACCCGATGGCATTCATTGCGATGGGAGATGCATACGAGGGCCCAGCCAACCCATCCAGCCCGGCCCAGCCAGCCCAGCCAGCCCAGCCCAGCCCAGCCCAGCCCAGCCCAGCCCAGCCCAGCCCAGCCCAGCCCAGCCCAGCCCAGCCCAGCCCAGCCCAGCCCAGCCCAGCCCAGCCCAGCCCAGCCCAGCCCAGCCCAGCCCAGCCCAGCCCAGCCCAGCCCAGCCCAGCCCAGCCCAGCCCAGCCCAGCCCAGCCCAGCCCAGCCCAGCCCAGCCCAGCCCAGCCCAGCCCAGCCCAGCCCAGCCCAGCCCAGCCCAGCCCAGCCCAGCCCAGCCCAGCCCAGCCCAGCCCAGCCCAGCCCAGCCCAGCCCAGCCCAGCCCAGCCCAGCCCAGCCCAGCCCAGCCCAGCCCAGCCCAGCCCAGCCCAGCCCAGCCCAGCCCAGCCCAGCCCAGCCCAGCCCAGCCCAGCCCAGCCCAGCCCAGCCCAGCCCAGCCCAGCCCAGCCCAGCCCAGCCCAGCCCAGCCCAGCCCAGCCCAGCCCAGCCCAGCCCAGCCCAGCCCAGCCCAGCCCAGCCCAGCCCAGCCCAGCCCAGCCCAGCCCAGCCCAGCCCAGCCCAGCCCAGCCCAGCCCAGCCCAGCCCAGCCCAGCCCAGCCCAGCCCAGCCCAGCCCAGCCCAGCCCAGCCCAGCCCAGCCCAGCCCAGCCCAGCCCAGCCCAGCCCAGCCCAGCCCAGCCCAGCCCAGCCCAGCCCAGCCCAGCCCAGCCCAGCCCAGCCCAGCCCAGCCCAGCCCAGCCCAGCCCAGCCCAGCCCAGCCCAGCCCAGCCCAGCCCAGCCCAGCCCAGCCCAGCCCAGCCCAGCCCAGCCCAGCCCAGCCCAGCCCAGCCCAGCCCAGCCCAGCCCAGCCCAGCCCAGCCCAGCCCAGCCCAGCCCAGCCCAGCCCAGCCCAGCCCAGCCCAGCCCAGCCCAGCCCAGCCCAGCCCAGCCCAGCCCAGCCCAGCCCAGCCCAGCCCAGCCCAGCCCAGCCCAGCCCAGCCCAGCCCAGCCCAGCCCAGCCCAGCCCAGCCCAGCCCAGCCCAGCCCAGCCCAGCCCAGCCCAGCCCAGCCCAGCCCAGCCCAGCCCAGCCCAGCCCAGCCCAGCCCAGCCCAGCCCAGCCCAGCCCAGCCCAGCCCAGCCCAGCCCAGCCCAGCCCAGCCCAGCCCAGCCCAGCCCAGCCCAGCCCAGCCCAGCCCAGCCCAGCCCAGCCCAGCCCAGCCCAGCCCAGCCCAGCCCAGCCCAGCCCAGCCCAGCCCAGCCCAGCCCAGCCCAGCCCAGCCCAGCCCAGCCCAGCCCAGCCCAGCCCAGCCCAGCCCAGCCCAGCCCAGCCCAGCCCAGCCCAGCCCAGCCCAGCCCAGCCCAGCCCAGCCCAGCCCAGCCCAGCCCAGCCCAGCCCAGCCCAGCCCAGCCCAGCCCAGCCCAGCCCAGCCCAGCCCAGCCCAGCCCAGCCCAGCCCAGCCCAGCCCAGCCCAGCCCAGCCCAGCCCAGCCCAGCCCAGCCCAGCCCAGCCCAGCCCAGCCCAGCCCAGCCCAGCCCAGCCCAGCCCAGCCCAGCCCAGCCCAGCCCAGCCCAGCCCAGCCCAGCCCAGCCCAGCCCAGCCCAGCCCAGCCCAGCCCAGCCCAGCCCAGCCCAGCCCAGCCCAGCCCAGCCCAGCCCAGCCCAGCCCAGCCCAGCCCAGCCCAGCCCAGCCCAGCCCAGCCCAGCCCAGCCCAGCCCAGCCCAGCCCAGCCCAGCCCAGCCCAGCCCAGCCCAGCCCAGCCCAGCCCAGCCCAGCCCAGCCCAGCCCAGCCCAGCCCAGCCCAGCCCAGCCCAGCCCAGCCCAGCCCAGCCCAGCCCAGCCCAGCCCAGCCCAGCCCAGCCCAGCCCAGCCCAGCCCAGCCCAGCCCAGCCCAGCCCAGCCCAGCCCAGCCCAGCCCAGCCCAGCCCAGCCCAGCCCAGCCCAGCCCAGCCCAGCCCAGCCCAGCCCAGCCCAGCCCAGCCCAGCCCAGCCCAGCCCAGCCCAGCCCAGCCCAGCCCAGCCCAGCCCAGCCCAGCCCAGCCCAGCCCAGCCCAGCCCAGCCCAGCCCAGCCCAGCCCAGCCCAGCCCAGCCCAGCCCAGCCCAGCCCAGCCCAGCCCAGCCCAGCCCAGCCCAGCCCAGCCCAGCCCAGCCCAGCCCAGCCCAGCCCAGCCCAGCCCAGCCCAGCCCAGCCCAGCCCAGCCCAGCCCAGCCCAGCCCAGGCCAGGCCAGGCCAGGCCAGCCAGCCCAGCCAACCAGCCAGTCCAGCCAACCCAGCCAGCCCAGCCCGCCAAGCAACCCCTCCCGTCCCGTACCAAGATCGCATACATCCGGGGAAACAGCAACGCATGCCTGGAGGTGGTGGAGGAAGAGGAGGTGGTGATGTTGTAGAGAAAGCTAGCACGAGGGGATTAGACCATGGCAGAGTGGGAGCACATGGCCACACATGTGTGCCACAACATGATTGGCTGAGTAGGAGCATATGAAATACTGACTACGCCCACGGCTGCCACACGAGGGGTTTGGACACATGCTTGGCGCACAGAGTAGGAGCACATTGCTAACAGCATGCATGGCTGGCTGGCATATAGATGTGTCACGACACTGCTATTGGTTGAGATTCTGAACATGCTTACCCCTAGCGGGCGTTTCTATAGTTGTTGTGCACCAAACTACATACTCACTTTCGCAAAATGATGACCCCGCCCCTACGGAAGACACTACGGAACTACGAATACAGTAAATACGTATGTATATACCGTCTTTCTAGCCGCCACATACGGATCTGGCCAACCCTAGCCCTGACCAACACCAACTGGGTGAATGGACGGGCGGGGTGGGTTGGTGGGGGCCTGTGGGAGGGCCAGTGGGTGGGGGGCTGGGGGAGGGGAGGCAGTGGGTGAGCGAATAGTGCAATGTATCATATAGAAGTAGGTTGGAGGATGGAAGGAGGGTGGGCTTGCTGGGGGACCCCTTGGGGCAGTAGGGGCTGGAGCGTGTGGTGGGGCAGCTAGGGTGGGTTTAGGATCAGCAGGGGGATGGCAAGGTGATAGTGGTGAGAAGGTGGGTGAGGGTGAGAGGGGTGAGTGCCGCATGGAGCTGCAGCAGGCACGGCACGGCCGCCCCCTATAGGGCTCGAGGGCCGCCCCCTATAGGGCTGGGAAGGAGCGCATGAAGGTGGGTGAGGGTGAGGGTGGGATTGGCCTCAGAGGCGGTTGAGGGCTGGCAATGGCGGTGGGGAAATGCAGTGGGAGTTGCAGAGGGGCAAGGCAGTGAGGGCACAGGGGGTAGGGGAAGGGGGGGCCCTTGGCAACAGCCCAGGACTGATCAGCTCAGACTGGCGCCAGGGCACACAGAAAACTTCAAGCAGGCAGGCAGTATGACCGCGCCCTATCACACACCTCCGACCTTCGACCCAGCGCACGTAGGAAGAGTTCCCGTGGGCCTCACCGCACCGTCCGTTGCACGACTGCCCGCCGACAACGCCTTGGCAGTTGCAGCAGAGGCTTGCGTCGTTCGGGACGGCTCCCGCCTGTGGGCCTGCAGTAGGCGCACTGCTGCCCGCGACAGCCAAAGCCCGCCCGGTCCAGACATCCATCGCAAACCCCAGCAGGGTTGGCTTCGGCGCAGGCCTCAGAAGGCTGTAGAGCTACGGGGTCTCGAAGTCGCGAACTCTGCAAGTCGCGAAGTCTGCAGCACCAATCCTGCCAGATTCTCAAGTTTCGTCCACGAAAGAGACGAGCTATTCCTTCCTTGCTCGCTCTAGGCCCGTGGCAGATAGATCACACCGTTGAATTTCTCCGCGGGGTTGAGAAATTGCTACCGTGTGGGAGGGAGAAATTGCCCCGACCCCTTCCTCAGGCGTTCTGCCGCACCCACTTCGTCGGCTTAATGTGGGATGTGCGGCATCTGCACCAGTGCGCCTCAATAGAGCAGATGGCAAACGTGTGACCGCTCACTGCGTTGAACCCCGCGTTGAACTTGGTAAGCTTGTGGGCCCTTCGCTGAGCCCCTCGCTGAGCTATCTGCGGCTGCTCCCCCCCACAGGGGGACCTTCCAACCGTCCAACCGCAGCCCACTCGCTCATCGGCACCACCTCTGCACGCACGCCTGCACCTTCCGCTACTGTTTTGCGGACAAGACAGCTGCGCAGCAGGGTAAAGCATGCCCACATCCTCTCCAGGAGCCTCAGCACCAGCAGCATCAGCACCAGGCAAGGCGCAGCAGGCGCAGTGGGCAAAGCAGCTGCTGGGCCAACGCTACGTCTGTAGCAGCTGCTGCGGATGTTGAGGATGGACTGCGGTCACAGCGGCCAACGCAGCTCGCGCAGTAAGACACGGTCGCTTCAACCCAGGTATGAGCTGCGTTGTGCCCCCAGTTGCTGTTGTACCCGCACATGCTATTGCTTGCTCAATGCACAGCTATGCGTTGCATTGCTTCACTCCTATGTGTGGCATCGTGATGGTTGTGGTGCTCCTCCACAGGTATGGCCACACAGAAGCGTACTGCCCGTGAGTAGACATTGCCTTACAAGGGGCAAGGGCATGTTGGCATCACAGCAGGAGCATGGGCCACAAGGGGCAGGGCCAGGTATGATGCGCAGCCGGGGCAGGTGCAGCAGGGGTAGGCAGACAGCATTGCAGGAGTACGCAGCAGGGACAGGCGCAGGCACATCATGGGTATGCGGGTTGCATGATGCTTGGGTAGGCAGGTGGTGGAGGGGCAGCAGCAACAGCCAGGCAGGACAACAGTATACACTCAGGGCTGCAGTGGCAAACGCAGCAGGGATAGACCATCAGAGAAGGGCATGCTTTGCGTATTGACAGGGAAGGATATGTCCATGCTTGTGCCTACTGGTGCTTGTGCAGATGCCCGCCCAAGGCGCATGATGTGATGGCGGCAGCAGTGGGGAAGGCGGTGCTAGCAGCAGCAGCAATGGTGGCAGCAGCGGAGGCAGCACAACAGGAGTAGGCCTTTGTAACAACGATGGCAAGCACAGAATGGCTAGGCAGGTAGTGTGGGACAGGGGCAAGCGGACAGCATACCAGAGGTAGGCAACCAGGACAGGCAGCAACAGTGGCAAAGGCGACAACGACATCAACAGGCATCGACAGCGGCAGTGGCGGCAACAGCGGCAGCAGCGGTGGCAGTGGCGGCAGCAGCAAGAGAAGTGTTGATACAAGTCAGCAATGTCAGCAATCTTTTAGAAATGTCCAGGTACACATGTCTCGTGCTAGCCTGTTCTTGTGCCTGCGTGTTCTTATCTGTGTGTCCCATCATGTGTGCCTATCTGTGTGTCTATGCCAATGCATTCCAGCATTCCCAGCACAGCACAGCATAGTCAGGAGCGGCAGCCAGGCGTTGTCGGGGTGTTTGGTCAGCCTGCCCACTTCTAGTCATGCATGTCCTTGTTTTGTTGATCACAAGCATGCCCCTTGCTTGCTGCAGGTGTAACAGCCACATAGCGACCCCTAGGACCCTTCCCCCTAACCCTACCCTATCCCATCACCAACACCTCCAAGTCTCCTACGCCCCCACTTCACCACTCCCCCTCACCTCCCCCCGGACATCGTGGTCCTCTCCCTACCCTACCCAGCAGCCAGGAGGAAGCCCTCTCTAGCCCCTCTTCTCCCTGCCCAATCTCATTCCTCTTCTTCCTCTCCTGCCTGCCCTGGCTGACCGCCTGCCGGCAAGTGGCTGACACCCAGCTCAGCCCAGCTGGCCTCCTGCCCCTTGGCTTCTTGCTCCTTCCCTCTGCTGTACCACCACCACCTCCGCAACCCGTCTACTTTCCCCCACCCCAGCGGGCAGCCTGGAGCCGGCGCTAGCAGTAGCCCTCTTCTCCCTCTTCTCCCTGCCCCTTCTCATTCGTCCCTTTCTAGCTAACCGCCTGCCGGCAAGTGGCTGACACCCAATACCCAGCCTAATCTCCTCCCTCATGTGCATGCCCCTTGGTTGCAGGTCTGATGGGCACCTCCCCCCCCCCCCCCTTTTCCCATTTCCCCCTTACCCGCCACAACACAGCCTCCGCCCGGGCTGCCCGGGCTCAGCCCTACTGGCCTCCAGCCCCTTGGCCCCTTCCTTCTTCCTTCCGCTGTGGCACATGTGAAAACAATTGCGCTATGTATGTCTTGGGCTTCTTGACTTCCTTGCTGTGTGGACAGTAGCACCCACAGATGATGACGAGACATTGGGCTGCTTGGCTTGGTGATTGACATTGAAAAGGATTGGGGTGATGTGTGTCATGTCCCTGCCATGCATCATAACTTTGGCTCCTGTAAGATCATGTTGAGTATGCAACATCATGTTGATGCAAGCGTATGACACAAAGCCTTGAAGTCTCAATGATACCTAGTCTTCTAATGTTATAGTGGGAGGGTAGGATGTTTTGTGTAAAGCTGACAACCGGTTAGCGCATGGATGGCCCGCTTGTACGGATAACCCATCTTCGCACCGTTCTCGTGTTCTTGCCCTTGCTAGCAAAACGTGCCTTACCAAGCCTCAATGTAGTGCACTACTCACGAGACGCAAGTGATAGCAAGGTTTGCAGCTGCAATCCTGATACCCCTAGTGTCGCCCTCATGCACCGACCACATGCACACACTACATTGTTATGAATGCGTCTCCAGGACCTAGCTGTGTGTTGTTGACCATACAAGGGGCATAACACGCACCACACCCTAGCATGTGGCTGGATCACTGTCAGGCCTGCACTTGCTAGGCATGG